>VFSX01000126.1:220000-252500 GCA_016618255.1 Chlamydomonas sp. UWO 241 | reverse complement strand
GGCCTCGAGGTGCATGCATTCGAGGCCTACACCCTAGCTGCCGACCGTATACATTGCGACGTGCACACATGCACACGCACACAGGCTTCGAGGTACATGCATTCAAGCCTACCCACTTGCTGCCGACCTCCTACACTGCGCCGTGCACGCACACACACACACAGACACACACACACACACACACACACACACACACACCACACACAAATGCATGCCCCCCCCTCCCCCCCAACAGGCTTTGAGGTACATGCATTCGAGGCCAACCCACTTGCTGCTGATCTCCTACACTGCGCCGTGCACGCCAACGGGTTTCGCAACGTGGAGGTTGTGCACGAGGGAATGAGCGACGTGGTTGGCAAGGAATGGTGGGTGGGGAAGTGCACTGATCGTGATGCACACAAACACACACATACAGAGGGAGAAGGCAGGACAGAGAGGGGTAAGGGGGTGAGAAAGGGGACAAAAGAGAGATATAATGAGAGAAAAAAGAGCGAAACGAGAGAAAGAGAGAGAAACGAGAGAAAAAGATAAACGAGAGAGAAACGAGAGAGAAATGAGAGAACGAGAGGGAGAGAGATGGCGAGAGAGATCGTTTCAGGGGAAGCACTGTTGATCAGACCGCACAAGTGGGAATGTATAGATTTTACTCATCAGCGGCGCCGTGCCCGCCAACGGGTTTTGCAACGTGGAGGTGTGCATGAGGGAATGAGCGATGCGGTCAGCAAGGAATGGTGGGTGGGGAAGTGCACTAAGGTGGTGCATACAAACACACACATACAGAGGAAGAGGGGAGGAGAGAGTGGGAGTGGGGATGAGAGAGGGAGAGGAGAGAGACAGAATGAGAGAAGAAAAGAGAAAAACGAGAGAAAGAGAGAGAAACGAGAGAAAAAGAGAAACGAGAGAAAGAGACAGAGAGATGGCAAGAGAGAGATGGTTTCAGAGGAAGCACTGTTGATCAGACCTCACAAGTGGGAATGTATAGATTTGACTCATCAGCGGCGCCGCGCACGCCAACTGGTTTTGATACGTGGAGTTGGTGCACGAGGGGATGAGCGATGTGGTTGGCAAGGAATGGTGGGTGGGGAAGTGCACAGAGTTGGTGCACACACACACAGACACAGAAACAGAGGAAGAGAGGGGGGGATAGAGAGAGAGAGAGGGGCTGAGAGGAAAGAATGGAGAGAGAAAATGAGAGAACAATAGAGAGAACAAGAGAGAGAGGGAGAGAGAGGGAGAGAGAGGGAGAGAGAGGGAGAGAGACAATGAGAGAACAAGGGAGAGAAGGAGAGGGAGAGAGAGGGAGAGAGGGAGAGAGGGAGAGAGGGAGAGAGAGGAGAGAGAGAGAGAGAGGAGAGAGAGAGAGAGAGAGAGAGAGAGAGAGAGGAGAGAAAGAGGGAGAAGGAGAGAGGAGGGAGAAGAGAGAGAGAGAGAGAGGAGAGAGAGGAGAGAAAGGGTGAGAGAGGAGAGAGAGGGAGAGAGAGGGAGAGAGAGGGAGAGAGGGGGGGGAGAGAGGGAGAGAGAGGGAAAGAGAGGGAGAGAGAGAGAGGGAGAGAGAAGGAGAGAGGGAGAGAGGGAGAGAAAGGGTGAGAGAGGGAGAGAGGGAGACAAAAGGAGAGATGAAGAGAGAGGGAGGGGGGGGGGGAGAGAGAGAGAGAGAGAGAGTGTGTGTGTGTTTGTGTAAAGTCTGGGGAGAGAGAGGGAGGGGACGTGACCTGGAAAACCCGATTTGACAGACCACACTTCAAATCTCCAGGTACTGTTGTTTCTTCCACGATGTTTTTTATGCGACGAGGTGGGCATGCGCCCTGGGCCTCTCCCGCTGCCCCACCGACACAGACTGAGTCAATTGGATTATACAAATCGCAATGGGATGGTGCGGGGGGCGGGGGATGCACTGCGGGCGGACCCAAATCGGGGGTGCATGGTCCAGTGCATTTTGTGTGACTTTACCCGGGTGGCCCCCCCCTTGGTGGGAATGGCTGGCAAGAAATGGGCTGACAGGCGCAAAGGGCTGCTGCTCCTGATACTGGTTTTACAGGTTTCACACGTACGCGCCCGCAGGACCCCGCAGCGTGAGTGAGGGCCTGGACTACACGTCTAGGGGGGTTCTACTAGGAGAGCCCGCAAGGCCACGCAGCGCGCCAGCCTACCAGCTCCTGCTGCTGCCCCTACCCACGTGCAACCACCGCTCCAGCCTTGTCCATGGCCCTGCTGCTGCCGCCGCTGCTGCTGCTGCTGCTGCTACTGCTGCTGCCCCTACCCACGTGTAACCACCGCTCCAGCCCCATCCATGGCCCTGCTGCTGCTGCCCCTGCTGCTGGTGCTGCTGTTGGTGCTGCTGCCCCATATACTTCTACCCCTGCTGCTGCCCATGCCGCTGCTGCCGCTGATGACGCTGATGACGATTCTTTTAATGCCCACCGACACACACACAGCTGTGCAGAGAGACAGGGAGAGGTGGATCGGCCAGCAGGTGGCGGAGGCGCAAGACATGCTACGCAAGAAGAATCTGCGCCAGTTTGCGCGCGCGTGCGACAGGCTGGCGGGCCGCAGCCGCAGCCATCAGATCCCACCTGCCATGCGGGACGTCTCGGGCGCGCTGCACAGCGGTCCAGACGGGGTGCTGAAGGCCATGACAGAGTCATTCGACAAGCTATATGGCGGGGAGACCAAGCTCAGCGACGAGACCCTGAACCAGCTGGAGAACGATGTAGCGGCGTTTGAGCTCACACGCGCCACAGAGGTGGACGAGGCGCACGGGCGCCCCCCTGACCTGGCTGAGACGGAGGCGTGTGTGCGAGCGTTGCGCTCGGCCGCCGCTCCGGGCGGTGACCAGCTGGACGCCATGCTGTTGCGGTGCCCACCTGCCATCGCATGGCTCCACCGGGTCATCATCGCCGTATGGCGGTCGGGGAGAGCCCCGAGGGAATGGAAAACTGCTATTATCACACCGTTATATAAGGGGAAGGGTCCGCGTGACTCCCCTGGTAACTACCGCGGTATAAGCCTTCTCTCTATTGCCGGGAAAGTGTACGCTGCCATACTTCTGCACCGCGTCTCCACGCAGGTTGATGGTCAGTTGCATGAGGCTCAGTGTGGTTTCAGAAAAAGCAGAGGCACTGTTGATGCGATTTTTACTCTGCGCTCGCTGAGCGCGGCACATGCCGAGTACAAACAATGCATGGCTGTGGCATTTGTCGACTATTCTAAAGCTTACGATTGCATAAACCGTGCGGCACTGTGGAGAGTCCTTAGATTATATAGTGTTCATCCGCACATTATTGATCTGTTGGAGGATCTTCACACCAACACCGCAGCTGCCGTGCGGCTGGCTGGGAAAATCGGGCACGAATTCCCCGTGTCGTCTGGTGTGCGACAGGGGTGCGTCATTGCTCCTGTGTTGTTCAATGTTTTTATTGACCACATAGTGAAAAAGGCGCTAGACATGATGCCAGAGGGGGCTGGCGTGTCAGTCGTGACCCGAGCCGGCGGCTCTGTGTTGTCGTCGTCGGTTGAGCGCATAGTAATGCTGATGTATGCCGACGATTTATGTTTGTTCTCGCATGACCCAGCTCAGTTGGCGCTTATGCTGAAAATCCTTGACAAAGTGTCCTCTAGCTTTGGCATGCAAATCAACGCCGCCAAGACAGAAGTGATGATTTTGCCAGCAGATTTTGACGCGGATCTGCCCACGTTTGCGCTGACTGGTGGTGAAGTGAAGACCGTCTCTGCATTTAAGTATCTAGGGAGTTGGATAACCCAGAGTGGTGGTGTGGAAAAGGAGATCGGTGTGCGTGTCGGTCGCGCGCTGGGCGTGTTTGCGTCTTTTGATAAGATTTGGGCCAGCAAGGGGCTCGATTAACGGAGGCGCGTTCTCGTCGCCGAGCCCTGGACCCAGCAATGCGGCGCTGCTGGTGACGAGGATCTCCGTGCCGCTGACGAGCGGGGTAAAATACGACTGGCCTGGCTCCTGCTAGACTGCCCCTCGGTGGAACATTACAGGAGCGGCTTGCCCGGCGCTGCCATGGCTTGGCGAGTAGCCGCGGCGCTGCCGCGGCCCGTGCTGGGAGACGGCCCTTATCCTCCCCCCATGCAGGATGCCATGCGGCACCGATCTCGACGAGTTGATCGACGAGCGGAGGAGCTGGCGCCCGTCAATGCATGCTGGACATGGTCAAGATGGCTGCCCGTGGAGGCGAGCTACCATCACGGCTTCAGCGGTGGTGACCGCCGAGGCAACACAGAGTTTATCCGCTTCACCATCGCAGCGTTCGTCACCGCGCTCACCCT
The DNA here is from genome assembly GCA_016618255.1 of Chlamydomonas sp. UWO 241. Lineage (NCBI taxonomy): Eukaryota > Viridiplantae > Chlorophyta > Chlorophyceae > Chlamydomonadales > Chlamydomonadaceae > Chlamydomonas > Chlamydomonas priscui. The sequence goes on along the minus strand of VFSX01000126.1, from coordinate 248,210 downwards.
CGGGGTCGCTCGTCTGCCGGTGACTGGCGTTGGAAGGTCTTCGGGCAGCCTCCATGACAACTCTGTCATCCATGCACCCCTGGAGGGTGGGACCTGGCCATGCATGAGGCATGGGGCGCCGCTGAGCCCCATGCAAACGAGAGCTGGACAGCCATGCACTGCCAGGCGGGACCGTTCCAGCCAGCGCCAGTCGGCTCTGCCGGCTTGACTGGCCACAAGGCCACTACTGGGACCCTGAGGAAGGTCCTCTCCTATATGCTCCTTGCCAGACATGTCTCTCAGAGACCGCTGTTTGGGGTAGTCTAGCCGGCGGGAGCGGTAGTCTATCGGCCGGGGAGCCGGCGGTACTCTAGTACTTAAGTGTGCTGGAGTATCGGCGGGTGATCTCTAGTAGAAGAGTAGCCTGCTTAGCTGGAAACCCCGTGTTACTTGTTGTTGTTTGTTACTTGGGCCAGCAAGAAGATGCAAGTGCAGTCTAAGATGCGGGTTTACAACACTTTCGTGCTGCCCCACTTTCTGTACGGCTGCGAAACATGGGCCCCTACTAAAACACAACTGACTCGATTGGAGGTTGCCCACTCTAACTGCCTTCGTCGCATTCTGGGTGTGCGCCTGGTCGACCGGCACAGATTAACTTATATTCGGCAGGCGTGCGACACTGAGCCAATTGAGAGCCTTGTGGCAAAGCGATCAATGCAGTGGCTAGGCCATGTGATGCGCATGCCGGCTTCTCGTCTTCCTCGTACGACTTTTGACTGCACAATGGATGTGGCTCGGCAGCAAGGCCGGCCTCCAGCCTCCTCCCGACACTATTTTCTTAAGCTACTGATTCAGCAGCTAGGCGAAACTAGTGGCACTCGTTCTGATTGGAAGACTTTTTCGGACACGGCGTTTGAGCGTGCTCAGGATAGGGTCGGGTGGAGAGCCGTGGTGTACGGTCCGGCTGCCCCTCAGGCGCCGGCCCCTCCACCACGGCGGTCAAGTAGATTGGCAAGCGCCACTTGACCTCCTATCCCCTAGAAGCAGTTAGGACCTATTTTGGAGGCGTCGCACAATAGCTCTCCTTTTTGCTCTGGGACTACACGTTGGCAGGCAGCCGGCTGGTGGCTACCGCCCCTCACAAGTAATTGTTAGGGCCAGAACTGGACTTGGGTCTAGGCGGTGGTACTAGGACTAGAGGTAGTCTTTGCTGGAAAGCCGATGTAACTGTAACTGACACACACACACACACACACACACACACACACACACACACACACACACGCCTACGCAGCATCCTCAGCCCCATGGGCATCTCACACACACACACACACACACACACACACACATACACGCACACACACACACACGCCACGCAGCATCCTGAGCCCCATGGGTGTCCTTGCGCACAAGACGCTTGTGGCGCCAAAGTACCTGAACTTGACGTGCTCTGACAGGTAGGCCGGGTTGTGTCATGTTTCGGGGCTTGGTTTATGGTCAAGGGTTAGAGGGTATGAACCGTTATACATAGGGTATGAACACTTATACATAGGGTTTAGTGTCCACTCTTGGGTCCACGCTTGGGTTATTGTGTTTTGGGTGGCGCTCGTGGCGCTGACGTTCTGGAGCCGTGCGTGCGCTGACAGGTGAGGGCCAGCTGCCACACGGCTACCATCATGCCACGGCAGCTTCTGTGTAGCTACCGTGACAAGAGTTTGTTTTTTCGAGGTTTTGGGTTCAGACCCTCGTGGCGTCAAAGTACTTAGACCTGACGTGCGCTGACAGGTTGTTTGGGATGCATGGTTACGGTTTTCGTTTGTCACTTAGTTAATGGAATCACCACTTAACCTTAAGTTCGTTATTAAATACCCTTGTGGCGCCTAAGTACTTAAACTTGACGTGCGTTGACAGGTAGGCAGGATCATATCATGTTGAGCGTAGTACTACGCTCCTACTTAGGAGTTTGGGGTTGGTTTGTGGTTTAGCCTTGGGTTTAGACCCTGGTGGCGCCAACTTACCTGAACCTGAGATACTACTGCAGGACGTACACACACACGCACACACACACACACCCCTACTGCCACCGCCACCGCTGGCCTGCTGCTTTGCATGCTCCTCTGGCCCCCCCAGGTCACACACACACACACGCACACACACACACACGCACACACACGCACACGCACACACGCCGCACGCGCACACACATCAACATGTGCACACGCACCCCACCCACCCACCCCACACACACAGCGAACAAGTCGACATGTCAACACTGGACCACTTTTGGGGTGCGAGGCTCGGGGGGCGGCAAGTGCTGCTCCTGAAGGTTGGAACCAAACCCAAACAGAAGCAGACGCAGAAAGAGAAACAGAAACAGAAACAGAAACAGAAACAGAAACAGAAACAGAAACAGAAACAGAAACAGAAAAGGAAAAGGAACAGAAACAGGAACAGGAACGGAAACAGAAACAGAAACAGAAACAGAAACAGCGACCTCGTGTTTCGCAGTAGCTGCACAACACACACACAAGCTCCAAGGCGGGGTTCGGCAACTTCTGCTCCTCGAGGTGCTTCCCTTGACGTGTCTAGGCCTTGACGTGTCTAGGCTTTGACTCACGCCCCGGGTTCTTCACGTTTCTGTGTGAGGGAGAGAGAAAGAGAGAAGAGAGGGAGAGAGAGGACAGAGAAGAGTGAGAGGCAAGAGAGAGACAGGAGAAAAAGCGACTGAGTGAGAGAGACAAGGAGAGCGAGAGAGAGAAAGAGAGAGAGAGAGGAGACAGAGAGAGGGAGATGGGCTGAGGAGCGTGAGAGAGCCTCGACACCGTCCTCCCCCGCTGGACCTCCATCTCAGGGCAGTCACTGAGTGTGTGCGTGTGTGTGTGTATTTCTGTGTGTATATGTATGTGTATGTGTGTGTGTGAGAAATATAGAGAGGCACAGACACACACAACCAACCAATCAACCAAGCATTATATGAGGCCGTCCGAGACACACGCACACACACATGCACATGCCGCCTCCGCCCCCCACCCCCCACCCCACCTACACACAGATCAGTGCAGAGGGACACGCGGCCCTCATACTGCAAGGAGGCAGCGCAGTCACACATTACACGCACACGCACACACACAAAGACACACACCACACACCACCACGCACGCCCACACGTACACACACACGCACACACACATGCCCCCCCCACACACACAAGACTGTAAAATCGACCACACACCACACCGCACCACGCACACACACCCACAGATCAGCACAGAGGGACACGCGGCCCTCAAACTGCAAGGAGGCAGCATGGTGACACAGTACACGCACACGCACACACACATACACACACGCACACACACACACACACACGCACTCATGCACATGCACACACGCACACACATCCCCCCCCCCCACACACACACACACGCACACACACACACACACACATGCACATCCACACACACACACACACACGCAAACGCACATGCCCCCGCCTCCCCCCCCCCACCACCACCACTCACACACACACAACACACTCACAGATCAGTGCGGAAGGACATGCGGCCCTCAAACTGCAAGGAGGCAGTGCGGTGACACATCACTTGAACAAACGCGCACAAACACACACACACAAACACACACACACACACACACAGACACACACCACACCACACCGCACGGCACCGCACCGCAAAAACACGCATGCACATACACATACACACACAAACACATACCAACAACCAACCAACCAAGCGTTACATGAGGCCGTCCGCATGCACCGGCAATGCCTGTACTACTAACAGCAGTACACCCCGGCAATTGTTACGAGGTCTGCCCCGTGCACTGGGATGTCTTTCGAATAGCGGGTGACCGACCAGCGCCTGAATCGAGTGGATAGTATCCTTGGTTTGGGGGGGTCGGGGGGTTGCCTCTGAGGCACTGGCATCTAACTAAAGGCTTGCTGACTGAAGGCTTTCTGACTGTGACCACCATCATCATCATTATCTACTTTGTTGGCTGGCTGCTCCCGCATTGGCTGCCATCTCTCTGCAAATACCATTCCACAGGCGTGGGAACCTCGCGAGGGTGAGCCACCCGGGAGGCCGCCTGCGGGCTAGTATCACAGCAAGCTCGGGGACGGTCTTCAGCTGGGACTCCGGTGGGGACTCGGCGTACTCCTTCTTGGCCTTGTCAAACTGCGTTGTGACGGCAGTCTTGAACACGTAGGAGTCGAAAATGTCTTGGACATTCTCACGGTAGGAGGTGATGACCCCACCTTGGTAGGGTATCACGTCTGGTCGTCGGTGCATGAAGAGGGCGGCGGTGGCTGGGAACATGGGTTCGGCGGGTGGGGAAGGGGAGGGAGGGTTGGAGGAGGCAAGGGGGGACAAGGATGGGGGTTGGGAGGAATCGGAGGAGGCATGGGGGGGATCAGAGGAGGCGGGGGGCAAGGGCGGCGAGGGAGGGGGTTGGGAGGGATCGGGGGAGGCGTGGGAGGGATCGGAGGAGGCGTGGGGGGCAAGGGGGAGAGGGAGGGGTTGGCAGGGTGGGGGGCGGAGGAGTGGAGATACACATACCCCCCCCCCCACACACACAAACACACACACACACACACACACAGATAAGCGCGGAGGGGCACGAGGCCCTCATACTTCAAGGAGGTAGCACAATGCTGCGCGAGGCACCGCCGCACAAACACGCATGTACATTCACACACATACACATACCCCCCCCCCCACACACACAAACACACACACACACACACACACAGATAAGCGCGGAGGGGCACGAAGCCCTCATACTGCAAGGCGGCAGCACGATGCTGCGCGAGGCACCGCCGCTGTTTGTGCTGCTCGAGTGAGTGTAAAGCGTTTAGAGAGAGGGAGGGGGAGGCGGGGAGGGGGAGAGAGGGGGAGAGCAGGGGTGGGGGGGGGGGTGAGGAGGGCGGGGGGGGGGGAGGGCGGGCGGGGAAGAGGGTGAGGGAGGGAGGAGGAGGAGGAGCGAGGGAGGGACGAGGAGCGAGGGAGCGAGGGAGCAGGGGGAGGGAGGGAGGAGGGAGGGAGGGAGGAGGAGGGAGGGAGGGAGGGAGGAGGGAGGGAGGGAGGAGGGAGGGAGGAGGAGGAGGGAGAGAGGAGAGAGAGGGAGGGAGGAGGGAGGGGGAGGGGTAGGGAGGGAGGGAGGGAGAGAGCCAACCACACTTTGAAAGCCTGAGGCAGCACCTCAGGAGGCGCATACACTTGCGCGGATCAGGCGCCGCCCCAGGCGCGCCAACACCGTTCAAGGCGCACCCCGGACTGCCCGAGGCATCGCCTGAGGCGCCACCATAGGCGCCCACCACCGCTTGGGGCGCACCCTGACCGCCTCAGGCGTTATGACTGCCTTGATTTGCGCGGCTCAGGCATTAGGATTGTGATAGGGCTGTACGGCTATCGCCTGTGCTGTTGCGCACTCAATTAAAACTTTCGCAGGTGCAACCTCTGACATGCTGCCATGACGGGCATGCGCACCCAGCGTTGCTACGGCCTCCGCCCGCAGCTTTTGCCTGCTGTCGCGTGCTGCTGCCTGCTGCTGCGTGCTGCTGCGTGCTGCTTCCTGCTGCTGCCTGCTGCTGCCTGCTTCTGCCTGCTGCTGCCTGCTGCTGCCCACTGCTGCCTGCTGCTGCCTGCTGCTGCCTGCTGTCCACTCCTGCTGACCACTGCACTCTGATGTGGTTACTGGCTGCTGTTACTCACTGCTGCTGCTATAATCGTATACTGCTTGCTGCTGCTTGCTGGTGCTGCTTATAACTTGTACTGCTTGCTGACTGTGTGCACACGCTGTTGCAGCTGCCAACTTCTACCGCCTTCGAACGCTGCTGCTGCTGCCGCTGCAGATGCAGCTGCCGCTGCTGATATCGCACACTGCTGTCATCGCACACTGCTGACATCGCACACTGCTGGCACTGCTCACTGCTGTTACTCACTGTTGTTGATGCTGATGCTCACTTCTCACTGCTGCTGCCGCTGCTGCCTGGCACATTTTACGCAGGTACGACCCGCGGCAGCTGAGCATGAACGGCACGAGCACGCAGGCTGTGCTGCTGCCTGTGCATGATGCTGCCGCTGCTCACTCACCACTGCTGCGTAGCTCTGTTACTGATGCCGCTGCTCACTTCTCACTGTCGCTGCTTCTGCTGCTGTCGCTGCTGCTGTTGCTGCTGTTGTTACTGATGCCGCTGCTCACTACTCATTGTCGCTGCTACTCACTGTCGCTGCTGCTGCTGCTGCTGCTGCTGCTGCTGCTGTCGCTGCTTGAATCCTCAATGCCACGCCCAAAGAGTGCGCACTGAAAACTGTTGACCAAACACACGCAGGTACGACCCGCGGCAGCTGCACATGAAGGGCACGAGCACGGAGGCTCTGCTCGAGACAGTGTTCGACGCTGGCTACCGCATCTACGACTGCAAGCAGCAGGTGGGCCTTGCATTTTGATGGGAGGCTGATGAGAGGTTCAATTTTCTCCATGACAATCCACTGTTGGCAGTCACACAGGTTGCGATTAAACATCACGTGCCTGGAGGATCCCGGGGTGTGAGAAGGCGTGGACTGGAAGTCTAGGCGGGGCTCTGCTAGGAGGGCCCGTGAGGCCCATGCGAGCAGCCAGCCAACCAATTTCGTTTGCAGTTTGAGGTCTAGGGTTTGGGCCGCGTGGGGCCGTGTGGGTGGGCCGCCTGCGGCACCGCCTGATCCGTGCCAGTGACGGTGTTACCTCAGGCGATGGGAATGTGGTATGGCGTCGGCAGATGGAGATCCTACGGGACAGGTTAGCGATCCAGCGCTCTCACGCTTCTTGGTCTCTCTCTCTGTCGTCTCTGCCTCTCTCTCGCACTCTCTCTCTCTCCCTCCCTTTCCCTCTCTTTCTCTCTCCCTCCCTGTCTCTTTCTATCTCTCCCTCTTTCTTCTCTTCCTATCTCTCTCTCCCTCCTCTCTCCGCTCTCTCCTCTCACTCTCTCTCACACACACACTTTTCCCGCAGATGGAGATCATATGGGGAGAGGAGGGCAATCAAGCGCTCTTGCGCTTCTCGGACTCTCTCTCTCTATATATCGTCTCTGTCTCTCTCTCACAGTCTCTCTCTATTTCTCCCTCTCTCTTTGTCTCTTTCTCTCCCTTTCCCTCCCTCTTTCGCTCTCCCTCCGTCTGCGCTCCGTCTCTTTCTTTATATCGCTCCCTCCCTCTCTCTCCCATCGCCTCTCATTCTCTTCTCGCTCTTTTCTCTCTTCTCTCTCTCACACACGCACACACACACACACTGCCCACAGATGGAGATCCCGCAAGGGGAGGACGGCGTCGAGGCGCTCTCGCGCTGCTCTGCCTCTCTATCGTCTTTGCCTCTCGCTTTCACTCTCTCTCTCCCTCTCTCCCTCCCTCTCTCTATCGTCTCCGCCCCTCTCTCTCTGTGACTGGCCTGGCTTGGCCTGTCTCTTTCTCTCTCCCTCCCTCTCTCTTCTCTCCTTTTTCTTCTCTTTCTCTCTCTCCCTCGGGAGGGTCGTCTCTCTCTTTCTACTTCTCCCTGTTTCATCTCTCCTTACTTCTTCTGTCTCTCTCTCTCACTTTCTCTCACATACACACACACACACACACACTGCCCACAGATAGAGATCCCGCAAGGGGAGGACGGCGTCGAGGCGCTCTGGCGATACTCTGGAGCAAGGTCCTTCATCGACCTGCTCTTGGTGCATTCCAAGCTGCTCGCGCCAGGCGACCTGATGCCAGACTTCTTCCAGTGCTGATGGTTGGTTATGCTGTGCTAAGCTGACTAGTCACGCAGTGCTGACGGGGCGTTCAACTCCAACAGCCGGCGACAGTTGCGAACCCATGCCAGAGGACTCAACCCCCAATGTCTGTCAAGACTGCTGGGACGCGCCAGGCCACCATCCGGGCTGCCCTGCCACGGCGTGTGTTTTCTCCGCAGCCGGCGTGCAGCACTGACAGCCAAGCACAAGCAAGGGCTGCAACAGTCGAAGACCCGCTGTGGGCGCTTTGTACACGAATAAAGCACTGCCACTCCAACCTAGCGCCATTGGGAAGGGTGGTGCTGTCGCTCTCATGAGCATGTATTAGTCAGTCGCAGATAGCCACACCAGGTCATGCAGGTAGACGTGCGCAGGTGGAGCATCGTCGAGGCTAGAGCTACAACTAGCTAGAGCTGCGAGCAGCGTGCGTAACATTAAGCTCACTTTCTTCAACGAAATTGCTTGTTTATCGCATGATTGCGCACCCTTGAATTCCCACCCACTTTCCTAGCACTTACAAAAAGGTAAAGTGTGTGGATGCAGCGACAGAAGCAGAAGGAGAGGCAGGAGCGAATGAAGTAGGAGGAGAGGCCTGGTAGCCCAAGGCAGCTCCCTCACCCGACGCCCCAAGGGTGCGTACTGCACATTGTGAAAGGCAAACAGCAACGAGGGGCTGGCTGTGTCTGAAGCAGCTGCAGCAACAGTGAGGTCACAGCCCCCCAGGCTGTGTGCATGCGTCTGAGCGGGTCACATGATCGCGCACCCCCCAAACGGCCCAAACCACCCCCGCTCTGCCTCTTGCACAAACTCCGCCGTCAGGCAGCCCACGTGTGGGCGGTCCGACGTGCAGCGTAGCCCGTGCTTCTTGATTAGGACCTCGATTGCCGGGCGCAGCTTCACAACGCCGTCGGCGCTGTGCAGCCCGCGCCCCACGATGAAGACAACCTGCACGTGTGTGTGAGTGTGTGCGCGTTTGTGTTTGCATGCGTGTGTGTGTGCGTGCGTGTGTGTGTGTGTGTGTGTGCTAATAGTACAGGCATTGCCGGTGCATGCTGTAATGCTTGGTTGGTTGGTTGGTTGTGTGTGTGTATGCATGTGTACTGCGTGGCCTTGCGGGCGCTCCTATTAGAGCCACCTTATACGTGTAGTCTAGGCGTTAACTCACGCCAAGGGGTCCTTTGGGTGCATGCATGTAAACCCTGCAAAGCCCATGTGTGTGCTTGCGTGCATCCGTGTGTGTGCGTGTGTGTGTGTGTGTGTGTGGGTGGGTGAGTTTACAGGTTTTACCAGGCGCGCCCGGAGGACCCCGAGGCGTGAGTTAAGGCCTAGACTAAACGTCTACGTGGGCTCTACTTAGAGAGCCCGCAAGGCCACGCAGTGCGCCAGCCTACCAGGTGTGCGTGTGCGTGTGCGTGTGTGTGTGCGTGTGTGTGTTCGCGGGGCGCAGCAATGACAATAGAGATGACCTGTCGAAGCAGTGACTTCCTTTTCGGCTCTACACAGCCATTTGGCTGTATGCTGGCTGTACTTTGACCTTGCACAGAGCTCAATCCATCCGATGGGTCGAACATCTGACGAGCCCACCAGACAAAGCACGTCAACAGCTTTCAAATTACCTATGTTTGAGGAAAAACGGTCGATGGGAGGTCAACGGTCAACGCGGTCAAAGCAAAACCCGGCTGTGGAATAATAATCAAAAATCCTGAAAAGAAAATCACTGCATCGGAGCTCCAGGGGCGCGAGCAGTGACCCCCCTGCAAGCCGTATACCGCTCGGGGCCGGATTTTCCATTTCCCAGAAAATCACCTCACAGTTGGTGGGAGAGAGGGATGCGTTGAAAAGGTCTCGCCGAGAGCAGCACAGCGGCACGTGTCGCGTGGACAAACGCTGTGTGTTGCGCCTGGTGTGGGCGGTAAAAGTTGCTCGAGCTGGGGGGGAAATAATCACTAAAATCCTACCCAGGGACCACTGGGCGAGACGGTGGTCGATGGGGGTGGCGCCGACCGAACGCCTTAACCAAATGACAGGTCTGGTGATGGATTTGAATGATGGAGTTTACAGACTGCGTGACACCAGTGCCGATGTATGAGACCTGTGTCGGCGCTAGCGACCGACACCTAAACTCAGTTTCAGGCTGAACTGGCTGCCTACCGACTCAGATACTCCGGCAGGGGCCGTCTAAAACCACCCTCCTGCAATAGGTTGGCTTGGGTGGACAATCAGAGACCTAAGGCTGCGCGCTTGACAGAACTACATGGGAGGGGCGAGAGAAATCCCGCTGGTAGCCAGCCTCACGAGGCCGCTTCCTCAATCCCATGCCCCGAGGGCGTGAGCTGCAAACTGATAACTGTAACCTTCAACCTGTAAACTGCAAACTGCAAACTGCAAGCTGTACACTGCAAAGTGCAGACTGTGCAACAGCAAACAGGCACATCCGCTTCGTTACAGCTTACCTGCTTCTCCCCGCGCGCCTTGGCTTTCTCGAGCTCGCGCTCCGCCACTTGCGCTGCCTCCGCCGTGTAGAGCTGCAGCACGCAGGCGCAGCGTGCGCAACGAGTGTGCGATCAGTCAGCTAGCGTGTTTTCCATAACACGTCAAAATCGACGACAGTGCTCCATCAATTGTTAAATCCGGCACCTGCGCTGCCTCTGCCCTGTACAACACGCAGGCACATCATATGTCGGGTCAGACAATCCACCACGTGCGCTGTGTCTCGCGTGTGAAAGTAAAAACATCAAATTGCGCCACATCAGGGCACAGCAGGGCACATCTGAGCACATCAGGGCACATAACGGCGCAGCGCAGCACAGCACAGCACAGCGCAGCACAGCGCAGCGCAGCGCAGCGCAGCGCAGCGCAGCACAGCACAGCACAGCACAGCACAGCACAGCACAGCACAGCACAGCACAACACAGCACAGCACAGCACAGCACAGCACTACAACAGCCCCAACGTCTGAGACGGGCAAGTCAAGGCGGTCATACCGCCTGAGGCGGTTGGGATGCGCTTCAGGCGGTGGTGGGCGCCTAAAACGTGGCGCCTGAGGCGACGCCTCATGCGATCGGGGGTGCGGCTGAGGTGGTCTCGGCACGCCTGAGGCGCCACTACATCCGCGCAAGTGAGAGCGGCGCCTGCGGCGCCACCTCGGGCATTGGGAATGTGGAAGGGCCTCCCCTCGCCTCGCCTCGTCTCCTCTCCGCTCCCCTCCCCTCCCCTCCCCTCCCCTCCCCTCCCAGCCCGTCAACAGTCAATCAATCAATGCAGTGAATCAGGCAATACTCTGCGTACACAGCTTGCAGTGCGAAGGCGCAGTGTGGTGAGGCGTGGCGGGCACAACGTACGGCCGGGGCGTGAACATAGCTGCAGTGCACGTGCCCCGACCCTACCACAATCCTTAAGTCTGATACGGCGCCTCAGGCGGCGCCTTCAATTGCGCGGATCAGGCGGCGCCTCAGGCGCTCAGACCGCCTGAGGCGCACACCCAGTCCCCTCAGGCGCCGCCTCAGACGCCACTCCCGACCGCCTCAGGCGCCAGCCGACCGCCTTAGGTGCCCACCACCGCCTGAGGCACACCCCGACCGCCTCGGACGTGATGCCGCCTTGAATTGCATGCCTCAGGTGTTGGGATTGTGGTAGGGAGTGCGTGGGCAGTCTGCCTCGTCAGGATGGCAGGGACAGCGGAGGAGGGGGTGCTCCCGTCAGCATCAGCATCAAAACCCACCCCGTGCAGGTCGATCATGCTGTCAACACATGCCGTCCACATATGCCGTCCACACATGCCGTCCACACCCACCCCGTGCAGGTCGATCATGCCGTCCGACCGTTTCTCGCCGTTGTGTGCCCTAAACTGCGCGTCTGCTGCGGCCTGGCTCTGCTTCTCCGCCTGCTTCCGCAGAGCCTTGCTTTGCTCACTCAGCACCTGTGTGTGTATGAGTTTGTATGTGCGCGAGTATGTGCTTGTGTGTGTGTGTGAGTTTGTGTGTGTGTGTGTGTGTGTGTATACGTGTGTGTCCCCGCCGTTGTGTGCCCTGAGCTGCGCGTCTGCTACGGCCTGGCTCTGCTTCTCTGCCTGCCTGCGTGCGCAGCGCCTTGCGTTGATTGTTTAGCACCTGTGTGTGCGTGTGTGTGTGTGTGTGTGTGTGTGTGTCCCTGTGCCGTTGTGAGCCCTGAACTGCGCGTATGCTGCGGCCTGGCTCTGCTTCTCCGCCTGCTTACGCAGCGCCTTGCTTTGATCGCCCAGCACCTGTGTGCGTGTGTGTGCGTGTGTGTGTGTGTGTCCCTGCCGTTGTGAGCCCTGAGCTGCGCGTCTGCTACGGCCTGGCTCTGCTTCTCTGCCTGCCTGCGTGCGCAGCGCCTTGCGTTGATTGTTTAGCACCTGTGTGTGCGTGTGTGTGTGTGTGTGTGTGTGTGTGTGTGTGTGTCCCTGTGCCGTTGTGAGCCCTGAACTGCGCGTCTGCTGCGGCCTGGCTCTGCTTCTCCGCCTGCATACGCAGCGCCTGGCTTTGATCGCTCAGCACCTGTGGTCGATTTTACAGTCTTGTTGGACGCCTTTAATGGCGTATTAGACTTGTGCTTGCGCACTCAATCCCTGATGCAGGCAGATACTATCACCCGCACTAGTCCACTCAGTGGATACACATTGACCTGTGTGTGTTTGTGTGGTCGATTTTACAGTCCGTCGGATGCCTTTGATGGCACCTGTGTGTGTGTGTGTGTGTGTGTGCGTGTGTGTGTGGTGCGTGTGTACCCAACCACTGCCTGGGATCCAGTCAGTTGACCGTCCTTATCGCGATGGCTGGTGCGTCTGGTGAGAGAGCTTACAGGCAGGGGGCTGCTGAGCTCAGTGATTTTCTGTTCATGATTTTCTTTAACTGTTCCACAGCCGGATTTCACTTTGACCGCGTTGACTGTTGAACTTTCGTTGACCGTTTGTCCTCATGCATCAGTCATTTGAAAGCTGTTGACAAGCTGTATCTGGCGGACTTGTCAGACTTACAATCCACTGGATGGGTTAAGCTGTGTTCAAGGTCAAAGTACAGCCCGGAATACAGCCAAATGGCCGTGGAGAGCCGTAAAGGAAATTACTGGCTGAGCTGCTGTCTAGGGTCTCGACACATCGTCTTCGTCGAAGGCGTAACACAACAGGAGCGCCTAGACCCTGAGTATAACAAACACAAGAAACGTAAAGGCTACAAGCCAGCGAGGCGATAACACACAGCCCCCCAGCACAAGTCCCCCGTTGTGATACACCGAAAATAACTACTACCCCACACAGTTCTGAGAGCCAAGAGCGGGGATGTAAGCCCATGTCCACGCTAAACACGCACTTGAGGCGGCACGCCCCTAGCTCATTCCCACCTCAACTCCGCCGCCCTCAGGGCCCCCCACCGCCTGGGGTGTCTCGGCACCGATTGTTGCATCAACAGTGGGAGGCGGAGAGATGTGCGTGCCCGAAGTGCGTCAGTCCAGGTTGTACAGGGTTTACACGTACGCGTTAGCTATTATAAGGTGTAGAGCCGTGTCGGGGTGTAAAGAGTGCGTTAGTTGCACGAGTGCAGCTGTTTGGTGTAAAGAGCGAGTGCGTTAGTTGGGTTTCGAAAGCGAGCGACAGGACGCGGGGCGCTGCGTTTGTTTTTTATGGCGTAAAATGTGTGGACTTGGATTTTTTTCGGCCGTTTTGCCCGGACGACCCCGGGGCGTGTTTTACAGTTTTTACATGTACCCGCCCGGAGGAACCCCGGGCGTGGGTGAAGGCCTAGACTCAAAGTCTAGGGGGGCTCTACTAGGAGAGTCCGCAAGGCCACGCAGCGCGCCAGCCTACCAGTGTGTCAGCCCACCTTTGCTTGGCGCCCGTCGCCCCTGCGATGCGCGTCCTGGCTCTGCTGGCTGAGCGCCTTAACCTGCATGTGCATGCATGTCACCAGTGATTACATTTTCATGATTTTAATTAATTGTTCCACACCGGATTTTGCTTTGACCGTATTGACCGTTGACCTCCCGTTGACCATGTGTCCTCATATACAGGTAATTTAAAGCTGTCGACGCGAAGCTGTCGACGCCATGCGGCACCGATCTCGACAAGTTGATCGACGAGCGGAGGAGCTGGCGCCCGTCAATGCATGCTGGACATCGGTCAAGATGGCTGCCCGTGGAGGCGGGCTACCATCACGGCTTCAGCGGTGGTGACCGCCGAGGCAAAACAGAGTAAATCCGCTTCACCTATCGCAGCGTTCGTCACCGCGCTCATCCTCGGAGGCGCTCGTCTGCCGGTGACTGGCGTTGGAAGGTCTTCAGGCAGCCTCCATGACAACTCTGTTGCCCATGCCCCCCTGGAGGGTGGGACCTGGCCATGCATGACGCATGGGGCGCAGGCAGAGGCCCCATGCATGGAGTTGGACAACCATGCACCATGCCAGGCGGGGACTTTTCTTCTTCAGCGCCGCCAGTCGGCACAGCCGGCGTGGTTGGCCTCAAAGGCCAGGAGGAGGACGGTCTTTTCCTATACGCTCCTTGCCAGACATGTCCCTCAGGGACTTGTTTGGGTCTAAACTAGCCGGCGAGAGCGGTAGTCTAGACGGCAGGTAACCGGCTGGTGGCTATCGTCCTTCAAAGGGCGGTGGCACTAGGACTAGTGTTGTCTTAGCTGGAATGCCATGTAACTGTAACTGTAACTGACGCGCTCTGTCTGGCAGGCTTGTCAGACTAGCAATCCACTGGATGGGTTGAGCTGTGTTAAAGGCCAAAATAGAGCCGGAATACAGCCACGTGGCCGTGGATAGCCGAAAAGGACATCACTGCACGCCGCACGCACGCCACGCGGTTTGCATGCAGCCCTGCCACATTCCCAATGCCTCAGGTGGCGCCTTCACTTGCGCGGATCAGGCGGCGTCTCAGGCGCCGCCTCAGGCGCTCCGCGTCGCCTGGGGCGTCACCCCGACAGCCTTGGGCACCCACCACCGTCTGAGGCGTCGCCTTAGGCGTCACCCCGACAGCCTTGGACGCCCACGCCGCCTGAGGCGTCACCTCAGGCGCCGCCCCGACAGCCTTAGGCGCCCACCACCGCCTGGGGCGCACCCCGACCGCCTCAGACGCTATGACCGTCTTGACTTGCGCGCTTCAGACGTTGGGATTGGTAGGGCGGGCGGGAAGTTCCCAGGATTGCAGCTGCCAGATGTGGCCTTGGCGTGCATCCACGTGCCATTGCAATGCTGGTTGGGGGGAGGGGAGGGGCGCCCTGTGTGGTGCCGGTTGCCGCGTTTCACGCGTGCACCCCCTGTTGCAGCATGCACTCCCTCCGTGCGCCCCGTCCACACGGGGCGGCGCGCACGAGCGTGCATGTCCTGGGTCGTAACTCAGACGACCCCCCCAGGGCTGAGATGGGCCCTAGAGAGCCAGTCAGGGGCACACAAGCCCATGGTGCATGCAGCTGGCTGCAGGGTGATGGGGAGTGTGTGCTGGTGAAGCACACCTGTGCATGCACGCCCATGCAAGCCTGTGCGTCGCATGGGCGCACCTGTACATACATCGCATCGACCTTGCTCCTCGCTGCATCTGCATCCATCTGTGCATTGTGCTTGGGGTCATTGTGGCCACGTGGGCCACTGAGCAGGTTGCCCATGGTTACAGGGCTTGTGCGTCACTGACTCAGCGCGCGCGCTCAAACAACCCCAGATAGCACCAGAGCTGTCAGGAGATCTGGAGAATGCAATATAGAAGCGAGATAAACACGGATAGTGGAGGTCACAAAGGCATGGAGGAAACAAGAGTCCGTTCGAGCAACAATTATTTTGATTTTGGGAAGTGTGAGTTCGCACTCTGTGGTCTTGGTTGGTTTTCGATCGAGCTGTGGTCACATCGGCTTGTATAGTTGCGCAGGACCAGGTTCAGGTAGCTTGTGTGTCAGCTGTGCCACGATCCCACGGCTCACTCAGAGCCACTCGCTCTGGTGTTTATCAGACCACCAACGCGCGACGCAGCAGAGGCTGGGGTATGAGCTGTGGCGGGAGGTGGGTGGTGCGTGCGTGGCAGATGCATGGATGGTTGCATGGCGTTGCAATGGCGTTGGATGAATGCAATTCCGAAACGCGTGGCCGAACCCCCCACTTGCCCCCGTGTGCATGCCGCCTGCAGCCTGGAACGCATGGATTTACAGCGTCAGAGGTGTGCGAGAGCACACGAGGGCCGGGGGGAGCTGGAGCAGCAGTAGCACTGCTACCTACAAGAGCAAGCGAGCAAGCAGGGCAGTAGCAGCAGTGCTACCTGCACCAATAGTCCACCACTCAGTGATGCCAATGGGTGCTTCGAGGAGGGCTGCTGCGGGGGCGGGGGCGGGCGGGGACGGGGGGCAGGCCAACGGGCGGCAGCGGGAGGCGACGCAGGAGCAGCAGCAGCAGCAGCAGCAGCAGCAGCAGGGCTGGACGCCGGGGTGGCTGCAGCGCTGGCACACGCGCGAGCGCCCGCGCTGCCCACGTGTCTCTTTTCCCCTTGCCGTCTACGCGCACAGGTGTGTGCGTGCGTGCGTGTGCGTGTGCGTGTGTGCGGGCGGGCTTGCGTGCGTGCGTGTGTACGTGCGCGTGTGCGGGCGGAAGGACGTGTGTGCGGGCTTGAGTGTGTGTGTGTGTGTGTGTGTATGTGTGTGTGTGTGCGTGCGTGTGCGTGTGTGTGTGTGTGTGCGCGTGTACATGTATGTGTGTATGTGTGTGTGTGTGTGTGCGTGTGTGTGTGTGTGCGTGTGGTCGATTTTACAGTCCGTCGGACGCCTTTGATGGCGCATTAGACCCTAGGAAAGAGGCCGGCAGCTGTCAAAATTAAACCCCTAGCATGCCATCTGCATCACGATTGTTGTGCACGCGATGCGTGTCTCAAAACAGGCGACAAGGATGTCAGCCAACTCGTGCCAGAAGCTGGGGTTCTCCTGGCCTGGCCGAGGATTCATAAACTCCCGCATCCGCTTATCTAAATCAGCCTCCTCGAGGCGAGGGATGAACCGAAACAGGCTGTGGGCCTGCACCCGTGCCTCTTCATAGGCAGGGCACTCAAATACCACGTGTGCCTCATCCTCTAGCCCACCGCATGTGTGTGTGTTTGTTGTTGTTGCATGGTTTGTTGTTGTTGTTGCATGGTTTGTTGTTGTTGCATGGTTGTGTGTGTTTGTGTGTCACCATCAATTTTACAGTCTGTTGGGACCCTCTTATGGCGCATCGCACGCTGCGTGCATGTGTGTCCGTGTGCACACATGTGTGCGACTCAACGCCACCACCAGGCAGCCCCCCCCTGACACCTCCGCCCGCCGCCAGCGGCGTAACACGCCCCCAAAAGCGTCCGACGGACTGTACAATCCCCCCCTCTCTCACACTCGCACAGGTCTAATGCGCCATCAAAGGCGTCCGACGGACTATAAAATCGAACCCCGCCCCTCCCTCTCTCTCACACTCGCACAGGTATACTGCGCTATCAAAGGCGTCCGACGGATTTTAAAATCGGCCCATCCCCCTCTCACACTCGGACTGTGAAATCGACCCCCGCCCCCTCCCTCTCTCTCACACTCGCACAGGCCTAATGCGCTACCCAAAGCGACCGACATAATGTAAAATCCCCCCCCTCTCACACTCGCACAGGTATACTGCGCTATCAAAGGCGTCCGACAGACTGTAAAATCGATCCCGCCCCCCTCCCTTTCTCTCACACTCGCACAGGCCTAATACGCTACCTAAGGCTTCTGACACAATGTAAAATCCCCCCCCCCCCTCTCTCGCACTCGCACAGGTATAATGCGCCATCAAAGGTGCCCGACAGACTGTGAAATCCCCCCCCTCTCTCTCACACTCGCACATGTCTCATACTGGCTGCGGGGGCGCTAAGGACATCACTGTCTCATACACCATGAAATGCGTTCAACAGACTGTGAAATCCCCCCCCCCCTCTCACACTCGCACATGTATACTACGCCATCAAAGGCGTCCGACGGACTGTAAAATCGCCCCCCCCCCGCCCCCCTCCCCCTCTCTCTCACACTCGCACAGGTCCAATGCGCCATCAAAGGCGTCCGACGGACTGTAAAATCGACCCCCACCCACCCTCCCCCTCTCTCTCACTCGCAAAGGTCCAATGCGCCATCAAAGGCGTCTGACGGACTGTAGAATTGACTCCCCGCTCTTTCACACTCGCAGGTTGAATGCGCCATCAGAGGCGTCCAACTCACTGTACCCCCCCCCCCTCCACACACGCACACAGAGGCGGCCCTGCCAACCCGCCACTCCCACCATCAAACAGCCTCGCCCTGGCAAGCCTGTTTGTCTACGGCGTGACCACGGGTCCAACACGCCATCAAAGGCGTCCGACGGACTAAAAAATCGACCCCCCCTCCTCTCCCCCTCTTTCTCACACTCGCACACGTCTAACAAGCCATCCAAGACGTCCGGCGGACTGTAAAATCGCCCCCTCCCCCCCCCTCACACACACACACAGGGGCGGCCCCGCTGACCCACCGCCCCCACCAGGCAGCCTCTCCCTGGCAAGCCCTCCCGACGCCAACGGCGGGAACATGCCTCTTAACACGCCATCAAAGGCGTCGACAGACTGTAGAAAATACACTCCCCCTAATGCGCCACCACAGGAGTCTGGCGCTCTGTAAAAAGTGACTGACCCCCTTCTCACACACGCACACAGGGGCGGCCTCGCCGACTTGCCGCCACCGCCAGGCAGCCCACCCCTGGCAAACCGGCCTGCCAACGGCATGAACTCGGGTCTTACACGCCGTCAAATGCGTCTGGCAGACTGTACAATCCTCCCCCCCCCACACACACACGCACACAGGGGCGGTCCCGCCAACACGCCAGTACCACCACCAGACAGCCCCCCCCTGGCAAGCCAGCTTGCCGCCAACGGCGTGAACACGGGCCTAACACGCCATCAAAGGCGTCCGACGGGCTGTAACATCAGGGCGTCCGACGGAATGTTGAATCACCCCCCCCCTCCCCTCGCACACACGCTCACAGGGGCGGCCCCGCCGACCCGCCGCCACCAGCAGATAGCCTCACCCTGGCAAGCCGGCCCGCCGCCAACGGTGTGTTTGTGTGTGCGTGTGTATGTGTGTGTGTGTGTGTGTGTGTGTGTGCGTGTGTGCGGACGGCTTCATGTCACGCTTGCTTGCTTGGTTGTTGGTTGGTTGTGTGTGTTCGTGTTCGTGTTCGTGTGTGTGTGTGTGTGTGTGTGTGTGTGTGTGTGTGTGTGTGTGCTTAACCATATCAATCTGATCTAATCATAGAAAGCTGGGGGCGTTCTTCATCTGGGACTCCAGTGGGGCCTCAGTGTACTCCTTCTTGCCCTTGTTGAACTGCGTTGTGACGGCGGTCTTGAACTCATAGAAATCAAAGATGTCTTGGGCATTTTCATGGTAGGATGTGATGAGTTCACCTTGGAAGGGTATCACGTCTGGTCGTCGGTGCATGGAGAGGGCTGCGGTGGCTGGGGACTTTGGTTCCACGGACGGGGAAGGGGGATTGCGGGGAGGCATCGGAGGGGGCACTGAAGGGGTCAGAGGGGGCATGGGGGTGGTCAGAGGGGGCATGGGAGGGGGCAGAGGAGGCATCGGGGTTCTGAAGAGGCATGGGGAGATCATGGAAGGCATGGGAGGAACCAGAGGGGGGGTGGGAGGGATCGCAGGAGGCGTGAGAGAGATCAGAGGAGGCGTGGGAGGGAGAGGGGAGGCGAGGGAGGGATCGGAGGAGGCGTAGGATATCTCAGAGGAGGCGTGGGAGGGAGAGGGGAGGCGTGGGAGGGATCGGAGGAGGAGGCTTAGGAGGGATGAGAAGAGGCGTGCGAGGGAGGGGGACACACACAACAGAGAGAGAGAGAAATACGTTACAGTTCCCACCGCTCGGGCAACCTAGATAACGGCTCTTGCCAGTGGTAAAGCACCCCCCGGCAATCGTTTCATAATTCGAGGACCCTTGGATCTTAAGTTCCTTCAGTAGCGGGTGACCAACCATATGCGCTAGTACGAGAGGATATCCGTGGGCTTGGGGTTGTTTGCGGGATCCGAAAAACTGTCATCAGAAACTGTCAATTGTGTTTTTTTGCTGCGTGTGGTCACGGTTGTGGGGCTGATCCGGCCTCAGCAACCCCGCGGCAAATGCTGTCCCACAGGTGTGGGAACCTTGCTAGGGTGGTCCACTGGGGAGGGAGCCTCCTGGCCTCCAGGATGGCGGCGAGCTCAGGAGGGGTGATCGCAGGGTCCTCGACGACACTCATGAACTGGGCAGACGTGAACATTTCGTTGGCGTTGAAACGGTACGAGGTGATGGCACCCACCCTGTCAGGCATCTGGGCGTCCGGGCGTCGGAACATAAAGAGAGCGGCAGTAGGTGGGAAGATTGAGGTGTTGGGAGGGGGTGATAAGTGGGTGGGGGAAGGGGGAGAGGCGGGGAGGGAGGGAGGTGGCGGGCAGTAACAGTAACACGGGGTTTCCAGCTAAGCAGGCTACTCTTCTACTAGAGACACCCGCCGATACTCCAGCACACTCAAGTACTAGAGTACCACCGGCTCCCGGCCGATAGACTACCGCTCCCGCCGGCTAGACTACCCCAAACAGCGGTCTCTGAGAGACATGTCTGGCAAGGAGCATATAGGAGATCACCTTCCTCAGGGTCACAGTAGTGGCCTTGTGGCCAGTCAAGCCGGCAGAGCCGACTGGCGCTGACTGGAACAGTCCCCGCCTGGCAGTGCACGGCTTTCCAGCTCTCGTTTGCATGGGGCTCAGCCGGCGCCCCATGCCTCATGCATGGCCAGGTCATCCTCCAGGGGTGCATGGACGACAGAGTTGTCATGGAGGCTGCCTGAAGACCTTCCAACGCCAGTCACCGGCAGACGAGCAACCCCGAGGATGAGCGCGGTGACGAACGCTGCGATTGGTGAAGCGGATTTACTCTGTGTTGCCTCGGCGGTCGCCACCGCTGAAGCCGTGATGGTAGCCCGCCTCCACGGGCAGCCATCTTGACCAGTGTCCAGCATGCATTGACGGGCGCCAGCTCCTCCGCTCGTCGATCAACTCGTCGAGATCGGTGCCGCATGGCGTCCTGCATGGGGGGAGGATAAGGGCCGTCTCCCAGCACGGGCCGCGGCAGCGCCGCGGCTACTCGCCAAGCCATGGCAGCGCCGGGCAAGCCGCTCCTGAAGTGTTCCACCGTGGGGCAGTCTAGCAGGAGCCGGGCCAGTCGTATTTAACCCCGCTCGTCAGCGGCACGGAGATCCTCGTCACCAGCAGCGCCGCATTGCTGGGTCCAGGGCTCGGCGACGAGAACGCGCCTCCGTTAATTGAGCCCCATATATATATGTATATATATATAGGTGGAGGTGTGAGAGGAGGATGGGGAGAGGTTGTGGGGATTCGCTTTATGCTGCGGAGGAAGCGGTTGTGAGTCACTTCCAGACGGTGTGTGTGGGCGAGTGTCCAGCCTTGGCAGCTGTACAAGAGGGCGGATGTGACAAAGGCGTTGTAGAGTTGGATCTTGGTGGAGGGCTGGATGTCGTTACTTATTCAGAGTCTGGGTGTGAGACGGTTGAAGACGTACCAGGCAGAGGAGATCCGGCGGGAGATCTCTCCATCGAGGGTGCCAAGGGACGGGGTGGGGGTTGACAGGATGCTGCCAAGGTATTTGAATTTGTCCGTGGGGTGGACTAGGTGGGGGATGTCAGAGGAAGTGGAAGGGATTGAGATTGGTGCTGGGACGGTGGGCAGACAGGTGGCCGAGGGTTTGGTGCACAGTCTTGTCGTAGTTGATCTCGAGGGCGAGGTCAGAGCAGATCTGATCGAGGAGGGCGAGCATGTCTCTGAGGACGGCGATGTCGAGAGCCATCAGAGCTATGTCGTCCGCGTAGAGAAGGAGGGCGAGGATTGTAGTCACGTAGTCTGTAGTACGGGAATCAGGGGTTTGGAGAGTGCCGTCGACCATGTAGCCGATTTGGATGCCGGCATCGGGGAGTTGGGCAATCAGGGATCGGACGACAGTATCGATGTAGATGTTGAAGAGGAGGGGGGAGAGGGGCAGCCTTGCTTGACGCCGGTGTCGAGGTTGAATGGAGCGGAGTACGCGTCGCCCACTCGGACTCTGGCGGTGGCATCAGTGTAGAGGCTCTTGATGCGGGCGAGGAGGTTTGGGTGCGCGCCGCGGTGGAGCAGGGTTGCCCATAGTGCCTTGTGGTTGACCCGGTCGAAAGCCTTGGAGAGGTCGACGTAGGCCACGTGAAGGGGGGTTTGGGCGCGGTGGGACACACACAACACACACACACACACACACACACACACACACACACACATGCGCACACACATACACACACACACACGCACATACACACACACACACACATACACACACTCTCACACACACACACACCACCGCTGCGCAGTCGAGGGAGCAGACGGAGGACGTGGCAGCCGCGCGTACCAGCCAGCCGTGTTCAGCGTCACGTGTGACTGCCGCGCGTGCGCGACACCGGAGATGCGGGTAGGCATCATGGGTAGGTTGGTACGCTTGGAGGCGTGGGTAGCTGGGCAGGTTGGTGCGCTTGGAGGCGTTGGTAGCTAGCAAACCCCTAGGCAGGTTGGTACGCTTTGAGGCGTAGGTAGCTAGGGGCCAGGGAATCTAGGGAATATAGCCAGCTCTATGAATCAATTTGACGGACCTCCCCACCAGCCGGCCCGTGGCCAGCGTCACGTGCGACTGCCGCGCGTGCGCGACGAGCGGGATGCAGGGAGGCAGACTGGTGCGCTTGGAAACATAGGTAGCTTGGAGCCAGGGAACCCAGCTAGCCAGCTCTATGAATCAATCTGACATAACCCCCCACCAGCCAGCTGTGTTTAGCGTTATTTGCGACTGCCGCGCGTGCGCGACACCCGGGATGCAGGTAGGCATCATGGGTAGGCTGGTTGATACGCTTGGAGCCGTATGTAGCTAGAAAACCCAAGCAAAGAAGATGGCCGTAGGATCCCTGGGGGATCTAGCTAGCTAGCTAGCTCATGACGGTGCACCTACCAGGCACCTACCAACTGACCGTTTACAGTGTCGCGTGCGACTGCCGCACGCGCGCGACACCCGGGATGCGGGTAGGCATAATGGGTAGGCAGTTTGGTAATCTTGTAGCCATAGGTAGCTGGCAAACTTAAGCAAAGAAGATGGCCAGAGGAACTCGAGGGGATCCAGCTGACGACGGTACACGTACCATCTGAACGTGTTCAGCATCACGTGTGACTGCCGCGCGCGCGCAACACCCGGGATTCAGGTAGGCATCATGGGTAGGCATCATGGGTAGGCATGGTGCTTAGCTTGCAGACGTGGGTAGCTAATGGAATCTAGGTAATCTAGCAGCTCTAGGAATCGATCAGAACGGAACCCGCTACCACCCCGTTGCGTTCAGCATCACGTGCGACTGCCAGGGTTGCATGGTACGTGAGTACGCGTACGTACGTATTTTTCGTATGTACGTACGTACGTACGTACATGAGGGAGCGTATATACGTACGCCCTGTACGCAGCACTATGCGCCTTTTACTTGAGACACAAAACGGCCATAACTCACGCTCCTGTGCTTGGATCGAACCCATTCCACTTGCATTGGAAAGCTTATAACAGGAGCTATCCAGATCACTGCTTGTGTGTAGCAGTGCACTGCAGTAGGGGGGTGGGCCTTGGGTTCTGCTGCAGCACCACACGCGCGCGCTTGCAACGATGCACACAACAACGGACGTAACTCTCTGCCCTCTGCCTGGATTTGAACCATTAGACTTGCATTAGAAAGCTTGTAACACGGGGTATCTGTATGATTTCAGTATGCAGCAGTGCACTGCAGTAGGGGGGCGTGCCTGCGGGGGTGCTGCAGCACACCACGCGCGCACGCGCTCGCACCGCACCAAAAACAAAAACGGCAGCAACTGCCTGCCCTCCAGGTCGCCCCCTACTAGAGCGCACTGGATAGCCCTTTCTTTCAGCTTTCCAATGCATGTTCAACGGTTGCGATCCAAGCACAGGAGCGTGAGTTGTGGCCGCTTTGTGTTTCAAGTAAAAGGCGTATAGTGCTGCGGCGTCCCAATTTTCGCACGCGTACGGCCAGCGTACGTACGTATTCCCAGAAAATACGTACGTACGTACGCTCCAGAGCCGAAATACGTACGTACCGTGCAACCCTGGCGACTGCCGTGCACGCGCGACACCGGGGGGCAGGTAGGCAGGCTGTTGCGCTTGGAGACATACGTAGCTAGCTAGGGGCCAGTAAACCTATGGAATCTAGGAATTTAGAAGATGGAAGATGGAAGCCTTCTCCGGCGGCCATGTTCAGTGTTACGTGTGACTGCCGCGCGTGCCAACACCCGGGATCAGTGGTCCCTGGGAAGGATTTTAGTAACTAGTTTTTTGCCGGCTCTAGAAACTTTGACCGCTCATACCTGGCACAATACACAGCGGGTATTCATGCAACGCATGCCGTTGGGCTGCTCTCGGCAAGAGCTTTCCAACGCGCCGCTCCACGCCCTCTCCCACTAAGTGTGTGGTGGTTTTCTGGCAAATGGGAAATCCGGCTCGGAGCGGTATACGGCTCGCAGGGGAATCACTGCCCGGGATGCAGGTAGGCAGGGTCGGCATCATGGGAACTGCGTTAGTCGGCAAGGGGTTTTGGGAGTCTAGCTCTAGGATTCTAGAAGATGCCGTGTTCAGTGTCACATGCGACTGCCGTGCGTGCGCGACACCCGGGATGCAGGTAGGCATCATGGGTAGGCATCATGGGTAGGGGCATGGTGCTACGCTTGGCGTGGTGTTACGCTTGGAAACGTAGGTAGCTCGGGGATTCTAGGGAATCTAGCTAACCAACCGTGAGAGATACAGAGATACAGAGAGAGAGAGAGATGCAGAGAGAGAGAGGGGGAGAGGGGGCGGGAGCGAGAAGGGGGCCTTATTGGGATCTCGTGACTCTCTTCATCCACCCCACCCGCAGCCCCGCCCTCCGCCTCTCCTTGTGGAGAACACCCTCCCTGCGTTTCGCGCCGCTGCCCTCGGCCCTGCAGCGGCCGATCTGCTGGAGCTGGACGTTCAGCTCACGGCTGATGGCCACGTGGTGGTGTTCCATGACAGGTGAAGCAGTGCTGAGGGGTGGTGGATTTGACCGCTTGTGTGGGTGGCATGCACGTTCGGGGAAACAACCCATGGGCAGTCAAAGTGAGAGGGACGGGGGGGGGGGGGGGGATCTTCTGAAGCTGTATGTGCAGCTCACGTTGGATGGCCCACGGTCCACGGTCCACGTGGTGGCCCACGGTCCACGTGGTGGTGTTCCATGACAGGTGTGTATGGGTGTGTTGATCCTGGAGGTAGTGCGAGAGCTGGAGAGGGGGAAGGAGAGAGAAGGGAATCAAGAAAGAGGGAGACAGACAAAATAATTTCAAGAGAGAGACAGATACAATTCAAAAGATACAGAGAGACACAGAGAGAGACAGAAGGAGATCAAAAGAGAGATGTAGAGAGAGAAAGCATCAGAGAATGAAGTAAAGAGAGGCAGTGCGAGAGGGGGAGAGAGAGAGAGGATGAGCAAAGATGGGGAGGGAGGGGGGGAGGGAGGGAGGGAGGGAGGGAGATCGTTTACACAACAGTTGTGGGAGATGTCCCGGAGCTGGATGCGTAGATGACCCCCCCCCCACACACAGTGCCCCCCCTCCCACACTCTTTACCATACTCTCTACCACACACAGGCACGCCCCCACCCCCCCACACTCTCTCTACCACACACTGACACCCCCACACTCCCCCACACTCTCTACCACACGCAGGCCACCAATCTCAAACTCCTTCACACTACCACACACACACACCCCACACTGCCTCGCACTCGCCACCACACACACAGGCACCCCCACACTCCCACACACACACTACCACTCACAAGCACTCTCACACTCCCCCACGGATGTGGTGCTTGATCTTTAGTTTAAAAGCTATGAACCCTTAACCCTAAACCCTGAACCCTAAACCCTAAACTCTAAACCCTTCACCCCTAACCTGCACCCGAAGCCCTAAACCTACCACACGCAGGGACCTCGAGCGCATGTTTGGTCGTCCGTACCGAGGCATCACCATCGACCGACTGCGGTATGACCAGCTGCCAAGTCTGATGGGCAGGGGGGGGGGCGAGGGGGGGGGGGGGCGAGGCGAAGTGAGAGGGGGAATACACACACATTTCCACGCTCACCCGCACGCATGCACTCACACAGGCGCACACACGCACGCACGCACGCACACGCACGTACGCATGCACACACACACACACGCACACACGCACTCACACACACACACACACACAGGTATGACCAGCTGCCACTCCTGATGGGCCCACATGGTGGGGAGGGTCCCGACTGCTTTGAGAGCAGCGATGGCAGCAGGGGCGGCGGCGCCAACAGCAACGGCAACGGCGTTGGCAGCGGTGTGCCCAGCAGCAACGAAGCTGGCGGCGACGTTGGCAACGGCAGCGGCCGCAGCGGCGCGAACGGCGGCGGTACGCCCAACGGCAACGGCACCAGCAACGGAACCAGCAACGGTAACAGCAACGGTAACAGCAACGGTGCGGTCATGGTGGCACCGATTGTGGCGGTGCACGCCAGCAGCCGCGTGGCCAGCGGCGACGGCACCGGCGGCAACGGCAGCGACCTCAGGAGCGCCAGCGCAGTGCCTTTTGCTGTCAGCGACGGTGGCAACGGCGACAGCTGCGCGGGCAAGATCCCCGTCGGCGTGGCTTCGGTCGGCGGCGGCGTGTTTTGCGATGGTGGCGGCGGCGCGCCTGTGGAGCTCATCGGGGGCAGCGGCGGTAGCGGCGTGCAAAGTGGCGCGCTTGTGGCGGCAAGTGGCGGCGGCGGCGGCAAGCACGTCGCCAACAGCGCGCCTCTGGAGCTCATCGGTTACGGCAGCAGCGGCAGCGTGCGTGTGCCGCTGCTGTCGGAGGTTCTTGACGAGTTCCCGGACGTGCCGCTGCAGGTGGACTTGAAGGCTGACACACCGGGTGAGCACATACGTATACATCTATATGAGTGCCACTCCTAGCTAGTTATAGAAAGAGAGCAAGAAATATCGCAATGTTGGAGGGAGGGAGAGAGAGAGAGAAAGAAAGATTTTGAGACAGAGAGAGAGCGACACAGACAAAAAGAGAGAGATCTCACACACACACTCCCTGGAGGAAGTGCTTCTGCAATTTACCCGTGCGTCCCTAGGAGTCCGCAGCAACGGGCAGCAACTGGGGATTTTGGCGCGGGAGGCGGGGTGGCGGCCGCTGGCGGCAGATTGGCTGCGCCAGGCGATGCGCTTTTGGGATAAGGCGCGGGGGCGGCCTGACGGTGACCTGCTTAAAGATGCAATGCGGGAGAGCTGGGGGCTGGCCGAAGCGGGGGGGACGTGCTGGGCGGCACGCTTGCAGGTGTGCCTCGGAACTGTGGGGCACACCCTGGCGTGGGACCAGGAGGGACCGGTACGCATCACCAACCTGCTGGACGTGGCGACCGCGGCGTGGCTGGCCGCCGCGACAAGCACACCGGCGCTGCCGAGCGGCACTACCGTGCGTGATGTACCTGAGGAGTGGTCGCGCGGCTTTAAGATGCTGACCTACATGCGGTGGATGGCGGGTAGCGACAGCGAGCCACCGGCCCTGTTGAGCTCAGGGCTGAACAGTGCTGCCCGGATCACGGCTCTAGCTAGGTTCAGGATGGGGCTCCATGAGCTGCAGATAGAGCGGGGGCGCTACGCCGTGGCGGGACAGAGGCAGCGACGCAGCCAGCGGGCGTGCTGCCTATGCGGTGGGCTAGAGGATGAGGCACACATGGTATTTGAGTGCCCTGCCTATGAAGAGGCACGGGTGCAGGCCCACAGCCTGTTTCGGTCCATCCCTCGCCCCGAGGAGGCCGATTTAGATGAGCGGATGCGGGAGTTTATGAATCCTCGGCCAGGCCAGGAGAACCCCAGGTTTTGGCACGAGCTGGCTGACTTCCTTGTCGCCTGTTTTGAGACACGCACCGCGTGCACAGCAATCATGATGGCAGATGGCATGCTAGGGGTCTAATTTTGACAGCTGCCGGCCTCTTTCCTAGGGTCTAATGCGCCATCAAAGGCGTCCGACGGACTGTAAAATCGACCACACACACACACACACACACACACACACACACACACACATATACAATCAGACTCACACATACACATGCTGCAAGTGGACTTGAAGGCCGACACGCCGGGCGAGCACACATGCCTACACACACGTGCGGCGTACACACACCAGCATTGCTGTAAATGTTTCACGAAGTCCTCCCCATCCGCATGCGTGCCCCCTCCCCCCCCCTCCCCTCCACTTTCAGGGCTGGTCGAGACTGTGGCCGACCTCATTCGGAGCCAACCGGGCCAATCCTCCTCCCCCCCCGGGCAGAAATGGGATAAAATC
>VFSX01000126.1:117500-212500 GCA_016618255.1 Chlamydomonas sp. UWO 241 | reverse complement strand
CGACGCACTGATCACCCGCTGGACTGGCGCCGAGCTGATCACCACGCTGATGCCGACGGCGCTGCCTCACGCAAAGCCTGCGCAGAGCAGGTGGGACGACCGCCAGCTATGCACTCCCGCACCCACCCACCCATTCACCCACCCACTTACTCTTCCACCCACCCAGTCAACCACCCACCCAACCCACCACCATTCCAAGCATCTGATCTGATCACCACGCTGATGCCAACGGCGCTGCCACACGCAAAGGCTGGGCTGAGCAGGTGGGAGACGACCGCCAGCTATGCACTCTCGCACCCACCCTGGTAGGCTGGTAAGCTGGCGCGCTGCGTGGCCTTGCGGGCTCTCTTAGTAGAGCTCCCCTAGACGTGTAGTCCAGGCCTTGAATCACGCCCCGGGGTCCTCCGGGCGCGTACGTGTAAAACCTGTAAAACCTCGCACCCACCCACCCACCCACCCACCAACTCACTCTTCACCCACTACTCACCCACCCAACCTCCCACAAATCCAATCATCTGATCTGATCACCACGCTGATGCCAACGGCGCTGCCCATCGCGGCGACTGTCACACACGCGCGCACACACACACACGCACGAACACACACAAGCACACACAAGCACACACACACGCACACACGCACACACGTGCATACACACATGCAGCCTCCTGAACCTGCTGTGTCTTGCTCTCTCCTCTCTGTGGTGATTCATGTTGGTCACACGCACACACACACACACACACTCACACACAATGCATACACACACGCAGTCTGCTGCGCCTGCTGTAAGCCATTCCCGCCCTTGCGTGGCGCATCCTTTCCGGCGTGCTCGCATTCACACACATACACACACACTCTCTCCACCACACACGCACACACACGCACACACACACACACACACACACACGCAGCCTGTTACACGTGATTTGGGCGACGCTCGCCGTGGCGTGGCGCATCCTATCTGGCGCGCTCGCACACACACACTCTCTCCACCACGCACACGCACACACACACACACACACAAACACAAACACTGCCACACACACACATACACATACACATGCACGCAGCCTGCTGCGCCTGCTGTGGGCCACACTCGCCGTGGCATGGCGCATCCTGTCCGGCGTGCTCGCATTCACACGCGCCCTTGCGACAGCTGCCGCCAGCCTGGCATGGTGAGGGTTTTCACACTTGTGGGGTGGGCATGTGGTGTGGTTTGGCACATGTGTGTCGCACGCCTTGAGTGCGTAGTGTTGGTATGACAGACACGCTCGCATTCGCGCGCGCCCTGGTGATGGCTGCCGCCAGCCTGGTATGGTGAGGCTTTCCTCACTTGTGGGGCGAGCATGATGAGCAATTTTCGTTTGGTCTTGGTGGAGTGCATGCGGCTCGTGTAGCACTGCGGCGGGTGGATGCGTGTGCTTGTGGGTAGGTGAGTGGGTGTTTGTGTGTGTGTGTGTGTGTGTGTGTGTGTGTGCGTGTGTGTGTGTGTGACCTCCCTATGTGTGTGTGTGTGTATGTGTGTGTGTGTGTATGTTTGCATGTGGATGTCGAGCGCTAGCGTTTGCATGCTACACACGGACTTGAGGAGTAGAAGTCTCTTGGGGCGTGCAAAAGCAGTTACAAAAACATCGGCTTTCCAAGGAAGACTACCATCTAGTCCTGGTTCCACCGCCTAGATCCAAGTCTAGTTCTTGTCCTAACAATGCCTTGTGAGGGGTCGGAAGCCACCAGCCGGCTGCCTGCCAACGTGTAGTCCTAGAGCAAAAAGGAAAGCGATTATGCGACGCTTCCTAATTAGATCCTAACTACTTCCAGGGCAAGTGGCGCTTGCCAATCTACTTGACCGCCGAGGTGGAAGGGCCGACGCCCGAGGGGCAGCCGGACCACACACAACGGCTCTCCGCCCGACCCTATATCCAAAACACTGTAGACTTTCCCCGAGCCTCCAAAAAATGACGTCGTCAAAAGCGGAACACAACGAGAGCGCCTAGACCCTGAGCAAAAACACAAGACCCGAAAAGGCTTCAGCCAGCAAGGCGATCACACACAGCCCCCATGCACAGTCCCCCGTTGTGGCAAACCTCAAAACAAAACTACAACCCTACCACATGCACAACGCCTGAGGCGCCGCCTGAGGCGCACCCACGATCGCCTCAGGCGTCGTAAATCACGCCCCGTGGTCCTCCGAGTAACGCGTACGTGTAAAACCTGTAAAAAAAACCGTCGTGGCAACCCGAAAAAAACGACGATGACGATTACCTGAACCGCCCCGCACAGGTGTGGGAGTGTGGACATCGTGGACGGCAGCTTCTTCGCAGCTCTGGCCGACCGCGGTGTCGCGGTGGTCGTGTATGGGGGTCCGGAGTTCGACTGCGTGCAGGTCAGTGGCGTCCTTTTGATCACTCCTTCCAGTGTGTTCCTAGCGCTCGCTGCGACTACCTGCACACATAAAACAGCATGATCTTGGTAAACTGTGGCGTCCTTTTATCGTAAGTTGTTGTTTCAACCCAACACAGACCTGAAAAACACGAAAACGCGAAAACACCAAATTTCACCCTTCCGAGGTCCGCATGCGGGCAGCCCCAGCACCCCAGTGCCCAAGGAATGAAGAGTTGCCAATTGAGAACCCTCCTCCGTAGTCGGCGTCGCGCATGAGGCGCTATGGGCGACATCAGGCGCAAGTTGTTGACTACAACCGACACCAAAGCGCACCGCACGGCGCCTCCCAACGCCCCCCACGCACACTAAACACACTGGCGATCCATTTTAGGGGCCTCGCATGCATTACCAGTGGCGGAGCTTCCCATGCGACGGTTTCGACCAGCATTTTATTTTGGTGTTTTGGTGTTTTTCAAGTTTGGCCTATGTTGGGTTGAAACAGCAACTTGCAATAAGGAAACCGAGAGTGTCCTGTTTGCCCCCGCAACATTGGAGGGAACATGCCGAATTGCCCCCGCATGAGGCATTTTTCTCGGCTAAGTGTGGAAATCCCCGCAGTTCCCCCCCCAAATTCTTGTTTTGCCCCCGCAGCGGGGGCTGTGGGGGCGCTAAGGAAATCACTGGTGCAGGAGGGTGACCCTATCCCTGTCCCAGTACTTCCTGGATTTTAATTTTGTGGAAAATCGTCAATTTAACACCATCTAGGCGCAACTGCGCCTTTTCGTGCGATTCGTTGCTGTAGGCTGTGGGCGCGCTTGGCGGTCCAGAGTTCGACTGCGTGCAGGTGGGTGGCCCTATCCCTGTTCCAGTGCTTGCTGGGATTTTTTGCTTGTGGAAAAGTGTGGAAATTGTCGATTTCACACTTTCAAGTCAAAATCCCACCTTTTCGTGCGATTTTCGGCGGTAGGCAGTGGACGTGTTCGGAATTC
The DNA here is from genome assembly GCA_016618255.1 of Chlamydomonas sp. UWO 241. Taxonomy (NCBI): domain Eukaryota; kingdom Viridiplantae; phylum Chlorophyta; class Chlorophyceae; order Chlamydomonadales; family Chlamydomonadaceae; genus Chlamydomonas; species Chlamydomonas priscui. Next base: position 209,129 of record VFSX01000126.1, on the reverse strand, counting down.
CGAAGTTCGGCTGCGTGCATGTGGACTGATCCCTGCTTCCTGGACAGATTCTAATCAAGCATTTTGTTTGTACCGGAGGCACCGTGCTTTTGCGGATGAGTGTGAAAGTCGTCGATTTAAATGACACGCTCGAGGCAAAATTCAGCCTTCCCGTGTGATTCCCGGTGGTAGAGCTGTGGTCGTGTTTGGGGGTGCAGAGTTTGACTGCGTGCTGGTGGGTGACCCTATCGTAATACCGCTTCAAATGCCTTGGCACGACTAATATAAAGGAGGTAATGGTTAAGAATCTGGGTGCCTTGCCACGGGCTTTTCCCGGTTTGACGCAGTTACATACAGTTACATCGGCTTTCCAGCAAAGACTACCTCTAGTCCTAGTACCACCGCCTAGACCCAAGTCCAGTTCTGGCCCTAACAATTACTTGTGAGGGGCGGTAGCCACCAGCCGGCTGCCTGCCAACGTGTAGTCCCAGAGCAAAAAGGAGAGCTATTGTGCGACGCCTCCAAAATAGGTCCTAACTGCTTCTAGGGGATAGGGGGTCAAGTGGCGCTTGCCAATCTACTTGACCGCCGTGGTGGAGGGGCCGGCGCCTGAGGGGCAGCCGGACCGTACACCACGGCTCTCCACCCGACCCTATCCTGAGCACGCTCAAACGCCGTGTCCGAAAAAGTCTTCCAATCAGAACGAGTGCCACTAGTTTCGCCTAGCTGCTGAATCAGTAGCTTAAGAAAATAGTGTCGGGAGGAGGCTGGAGGCCGGCCTTGCTGCCGAGCCACATCCATTGTGCAGTCAAAAGTCGTACGAGGAAGACGAGAAGCCGGCATGCGCATCACATGGCCTAGCCACTGCATTGATCGCTTTGCCACAAGGCTCTCAATTGGCTCAGTGTCGCACGCCTGCCGAATATAAGTTAATCTGTGCCGGTCGACCAGGCGCACACCCAGAATGCGACGAAGGCAGTTAGAGTGGGCAACCTCCAATCGAGTCAGTTGTGTTTTAGTAGGGGCCCATGTTTCGCAGCCGTACAGAAAGTGGGGCAGCACGAAAGTGTTGTAAACCCGCATCTTAGACTGCACTTGCATCTTCTTGCTGGCCCAAATCTTATCAAAAGACGCAAACACGCCCAGCGCGCGACCGACACGCACACCGATCTCCTTTTCCACACCACCACTCTGGGTTATCCAACTCCCTAGATACTTAAATGCAGAGACGGTCTTCACTTCACCACCAGTCAGCGCAAACGTGGGCAGATCCGCGTCAAAATCTGCTGGCAAAATCATCACTTCTGTCTTGGCGGCGTTGATTTGCATGCCAAAGCTAGAGGACACTTTGTCAAGGATTTTCAGCATAAGCGCCAACTGAGCTGGGTCATGCGAGAACAAACATAAATCGTCGGCATACATCAGCATTACTATGCGCTCAACCGACGACGACAACACAGAGCCGCCGGCTCGGGTCACGACTGACACGCCAGCCCCCTCTGGCATCATGTCTAGCGCCTTTTTCACTATGTGGTCAATAAAAACATTGAACAACACAGGAGCAATGACGCACCCCTGTCGCACACCAGACGACACGGGGAATTCGTGCCCGATTTTCCCAGCCAGCCGCACGGCAGCTGCGGTGTTGGTGTGAAGATCCTCCAACAGATCAATAATGTGCGGATGAACACTATATAATCTAAGGACTCTCCACAGTGCCGCACGGTTTATGCAATCGTAAGCTTTAGAATAGTCGACAAATGCCACAGCCATGCATTGTTTGTACTCGGCATGTGCCGCGCTCAGCGAGCGCAGAGTAAAAATCGCATCAACAGTGCCTCTGCTTTTTCTGAAACCACACTGAGCCTCATGCAACTGACCATCAACCTGCGTGGAGACGCGGTGCAGAAGTATGGCAGCGTACACTTTCCCGGCAATAGAGAGAAGGCTTATACCGCGGTAGTTACCAGGGGAGTCACGCGGACCCTTCCCCTTATATAACGGTGTGATAATAGCAGTTTTCCATTCCCTCGGGGCTCTCCCCGACCGCCATACGGCGATGATGACCCGGTGGAGCCATGCGATGGCAGGTGGGCACCGCAACAGCATGGCGTCCAGCTGGTCACCGCCCGGAGCGGCGGCCGAGCGCAACGCTCGCACACACGCCTCCGTCTCAGCCAGGTCAGGGGGGCGCCCGTGCGCCTCGTCCACCTCTGTGGCGCGTGTGAGCTCAAACGCCGCTACATCGTTCTCCAGCTGGTTCAGGGTCTCGTCGCTGAGCTTGGTCTCCCCGCCATATAGCTTGTCGAATGACTCTGTCATGGCCTTCAGCACCCCGTCTGGACCGTTGTGCAGCGCGCCCGAGACGTCCCGCATGGCAGGTGGGATCTGATGGCTGCGGCTGCGGCCCGCCAGCCTGTCGCACGCGCGCGCAAACTGGCGCAGATTCTTCTTGCGTAGCATGTCTTGCGCCTCCGCCACCTGCTGGCCGATCCACCTCTCCCTGTCTCTCTGCACAGCTGCGTCGGCCGCGCGGTTTGACGCACTTTTTGTTTTTTTGGCAGTGTTTTTTAGAAATCGACCTCGCCGCGACGTTTTCCGAATTATTTTATTCCAAGGCAAAGTGGCACTGCGGTATCCAGTGTCCCCTGGGAAGGATTTTAGTAGTTATTTAATTCCCGGCTCCAACAACTGTGACCGCTCATAACAGGCGCAATACATAGCGGGCGTTCACGCAACACGTGCCGTTGTGCTGCTTTTGGCGATACCTTTCCAACGCACCCCTTCACGCCCTCTTCCACAAAGCGTGGTGTGGTTTTCTGAGAAATGGGAAATCCGGCCCGGAGCGTATACGGCTCACAGGGGAATCACTGACGGTATCCCTGCTTCCCGGATAAATTCTGACCAAGCACTTTGTTGTCACCGCCGGAGGCATCGTGCTTTTTCTGATGAGTGTGAACGTTGTCGATTCATCACTTTCTTGGCGAAATTACGCCTCAACGTGCGATTTCCCGCTGTAGGCTGTGGCCGTGTTCATCGGTCCAGAGTTCGACTGCGTGCCGGTAATTATAGACTCCTGGCCCCCCTTTCCACGTGTGCACCAGCCTGTTTACACCTCACACCATGCCCACATCTCCCACACACGCAGCCCCACCCCCACCACCCACACACACACACCACCACCACCACACACACGCACCACCACCACCATGCCCCCACAACCCACCCGCCCACACCTCCCACACCATGCCCACACCTCCCACACGCACGCAGGCATTCCAGCGCGCGCACACACCTCCCACACCATGCACCCCACAACCCCCCACCCGCCCGCACCTCACACACCGTGATTACACCTCCCGCATACACACGTTCCAGCGCGCACACGACGTGGGCGGGCATGCACTGTGCACCCACCCACACCTCCCAAACCATGTCCACACACACACAGGCGTTCCGGCGTGCGCACACACATCCCACACCAAGCCTCCACAACCCACCCGCCCGCAACTCCCGCCATGTCCACACCTCCCACACCATGCTCACATCCCCTACCCGTCCGTACCTCCCACACCATGCCCGCACCTCCCACACACACGCAGACGTCACAGCGCACGCGCGACGCGGGCGCACACGCAGTGTGCAGCCACCCGCCTACACCTCCAACACACACACAGGCGTATCGGCGCGCGCCCACATTCCCCACACCATTCACACAAACCCAACTCGCACACACGCGCGCGCTCCAGCGCGTGCACAACGCAGGCGCAAACGCGGTATGCACCCACCCGCCAATACCTCCCACACCATGCCCGCACCTCCCACACACACGCAGACGTCACAGCGCGCGCGCGACGTGGGCGCACACGCAGTGTGCAGCCACCCGCCTACACCTCCCACACACACACAGGCGTATCGGCGCGCGCCCACATTCCCCACACCATTCACACAAACCCTACCCGCGCACACGCGCGCGTTCCGGCGCGTGCACAACGCAGGCGCAAACGCGGTATGCACCCACCCGCCCATACCTCCCACACCATGCCCACACCTCCCACACACACACAGGCGCTCCGGCGCGCGCGCGACGCGGGCGCACGCGGTGTGCACCAACCCGTCCACACCTCCCACACCCTGCCCACACTACCCACACACACAGGCGTTCCGGCGCGTGCGCGATGCGGGCGCGCACGCGGTGTGCACCGACCGTCCGGTGCTGCTGCGCCGGCTGCTTGAGGCGGAGGGTCCACTGGCAGAGATGCCGTGGCAGCAGCAGCAGCAGCAGCAGGGGGCATGGCAGCAGCAGCAGCAGGAGTGGAGCTGCACGGCTGAGGGCTCTCGTCGCTAGTGCAGTTCCGCATGTCGCGGGCAATGAGGGAACACCAGCGGCAAGGCCATGGCAATAGCAGCAGCAGTGGGAGCGGAGCTGCACGGCTGAGGACTCTCTTCGCTAGTGCAGTTCCGCACGTCGCAGGCAAATAGGGAACACCGGCAGCAAGGCCATGCCAATAGTAGCGCGTGGTGCACTTCCGCATATTGCGGGTAAATAGGAATCACCGGCAGTTCCGCCGTGGCAGCAGCAGCAGTAGCGGCAGGGGGGCGTGGGGAATTGTTCGACTGAGTGGTTGGGCGTTAGTGTAGTGTCGAAGGGCCGTGGCAGCAGCAGAAGCGGGGGGGAGCAGAGCAGATAAGTGGATGAGCGGAACCCTCCTCGCTCGTGTTTCGCGCGTTGCGGGCAAGAGGGAGAGGGAGGGAGGAGGTGGGTGGTAAGGTAGAGAGAGGTCTTCTGGGGGGTGGGGGGAGGGTGCGGGAGCTGGACGAGCAGACCAGGTCTGTGGTAGGTAGTGCAGAGTTGCAGGGCCGCAGATGACAAGGCACCAGTTGCAGCAATGGAGTCGGGGGGGGGGGGGGAGAAGGGGGGCAGTCCGGCACCAATCACCCGTTGCACCTGATAAATTCACCTGGATGCGCATCCAAGCCGCTTGGTCCAGCAACGTTCACGGGTGACCCGAGCCTGCCAGTGCGACGCCTCATCGTCTCACTCGCCAGTGTTCTACAACATGTGCAAGCATGGCACGCACCCAAGCCCTGCTGCCCCAGCATCAAACCCCTGCCACGCACTCCTACCACCCCTGCATCAAACACTCCGCTGGTGACCATCAGGGTTGCACGGTACGCTCGTCCTGAAGGGGGTCAGCGTCCTGACTGTACGTAGGACGTAGGACGGTACCCCAGGACGCAGTACGGCGACGCGGGGGGCGAGAGTGTGGCGCGAGCGACTAAGTGCCCACACCCCGTCACACACAACTCCGTCGCTCCTCGATGGATTGACAACTCAAACAGTTCCTTGGAAAGCCCTTGTTACAAGCTCTCCATCATATGTCGAATCGTCCGAATCGGTGCAGCATCCAGGAAGTTTTGGCCGTGGCCGTTTCTGTGTGGCAAGTAAAGGCGTCTGGTGCTGCCGCCGATCGCGTCCTGCAGTACGCATCCCAGCGTACTGACAGGACGCAGGACGTGCGACCGTACCCCAGTACAAATAACGTCCCGTGCAACCCTGGTGACAATCCAAAACAGCCTCTTGCTGGCGTCTTCCATTCTCAGATACGACCCTCGCTCAGTGCCAAACGCACTGTTCCGTGGCAGACTGCATCGGGGAAAGCAGGCTAGCTTTAGGTGAAAGAGGTTTTTTTAAGTTAATCACTCTGCTGCAGGTTAAACCTTAAAATTGCTCTGGTGAAACCCACGTTTAAATTTGTAGGTAGTTCAACCGGTGGTTGACATCGCGGGGTTGAACCCACAGCATTGGCGTCAGCGCCGGCGCTGAGTGGCGCAGCTGGTGACACAGCGCTGTGCCAACTGTGTGCTTTACAGTTGTGGAGGGCTCTAGTAGTACGCGCCAATGCTAGTCAGCACGAGCCACAGCTCCACCGCAGCACGCCGAAGGCTAGCAGGATGTCCAGGCTTCAGCATGTCTCCCAGCCGGGGCAGTGCGCCTGCTGCCACAATACGGCCCCGGTTCGCCGCGGCGCACTTGGCAACGTTCTGAAGCGCGCCTGCGGCAGCGACCTGGGCATAAGAAGATCCTGGGCGCAGAAGCTCCACCAGCGGCGGGATGCAACCAGCAGCGACGATGTCGACCCCGATCGGTAGGTCACTGACCAGGTTCTGCACCAGGTTTGCTGCAGTGCACTGCATCCCAGCCAGAGAGCCAGGCCCCAGCAGTGGCACCAACAGTGAGACGGCGCCAGATGCGGCAATGGCGGCCATGTTGAGTGCGTCTCCGGCTGACAGGTTGACCAGCGCCAATGCTGAGTCTTTCTGTAGCACAGGCTCTGTTCGAGGGCGCAGTAGATCCACCAATGAGGGGATGGCCCCGGCTGCCCCAATGGCAGTTTTGTTGGCAGCATTGTTGGCAGCAAGGTTCATCAGGGTTGGCACCACACAGCACTGCACACCGGGGGGGGCGCCAGACCGCAGCAGCAGAGCCAGTGGGGGAATCGCGCCAGCAGCCGCGACCCTGTTCTGAGCGCTCTGGAAAGTGACGTTCCCCAGCGCTCCGGCCGCAGACTCGTGCATCACAGATGGGTCTTCGAGCCCGAGCAGCCTGACCAGCGGAGGGATGGCACCGGCAGCGGCAATGGTGACGCGCAGCTCGGGCTGGTCCTCAGCGAGACTCGATAATATCTCGGCAGCATCGATCTGCACTGAAGTGGAAGACTCCGGCCTCAGAAGCTGCACGAGCCGTGGGACGGCTCCAACAGCTGCAATGAGGAGCGTGTTGGCACCATTCTTGCTCAGCTTGACGATCTCCGCCAGTGCTGCGCACTGCTGCTGAGGCCTGGCTGACGCGCCGAGCTGATTCGTCAGGGCTCGTAGGCGCTTCTTGGATGCGGGAGGCATCGCGGTGTGCTTGGTCGGCTGCGTGTGCGGGCCAGGGCACGAGTGGGTGGGGTGTCGGCGATCGGGCGCGCGTGGCCACAGGGCAGATGAGGGCGTCCGTCCGCGAGCGGGCATGCGCAGCACGGGCAGACGGGTGCAAGGCGTGCGTGAGGCATTGCCGGCACGAGTAGCATGCTGTCTGCGTGCATACTACACGCAGCTGCATGGGGCCCAAGACAGGCCGTGCTGGCATGCACATGGTAGGGCAATCCAAGCTCGATTTTGACCCGCCCCGACCGACCCCAAACCCAGATATATCGATGCAGGGTGTGTACAAAGCGTGCTAGCCGCGGGGAGGGGTCGGGGGACGACGTCTGTGGGGCGCACGGGCGGGGGGCGAGTGTGGCGAGAGGGCCGTCCAGACTTTGGCCCAGCGACGCGCCGTGCGAGGACGATAGAGCGTCAAACGCAGAGGACAACTCTGACATGCACCCAGAAGCAACATGGCGTGTGCGCGCCGTACTTCTGATCGAAGTGTTTTCACTGCTCCCACCTTGCGCCAGGCAGCGTTCGCACCACCCCACTCAGACTCGGCGCACACGGCACCTCAGGACCCCGCGAGCGGTGCTACGATACCGTGTTAGCACCCTCTATCTCTGATTTGAAGGGGACCGAAATCAACTAAGGTCGATTTTGGCTTGAATTGCCCTACATGGGGCGCATGGGCGCGCTGACCACCAAGAACCCTCGACCTGTGGCTCCCTCCGCCCCGCGTGCACCTCTGGCCCCCACGACCCACTCACTTTCACAGATCAGGCGTGATCAGTCCGCAGGAAAGGCGGTGGGCGCAACAGGCGGACCTGTCAAAGTGTGTGGCGGAACTGGAACTGGAGACTCAGAAGGACTGGGCTGTTAGTTTCGAGCAGTGCTTAGCCGAGGTCGTAATCAATATTTCAAGACTATTTGTTCAGCTTCGCACTCGGGTAGGGTGCTGGGGGAGGGAAGTGACGCGGAGTGTGTTGGGTAAAGTGTGAAAATGAAAACGACAAATTCTGGGTGGGACCCCCACCCCCATGGTGCATCGCGCATGACATGCGATGACGCAATGCCGAGGCTGAGGTGACGGCGTGGGAATGGCGGCGACAGCGAGTGGACTTCACACATCCCCTCGCTCGCTTTTCTTCCCCCTAAATCGCACCGCAGCGATCGCCTGCAAGATACAGGCGACGCTGTGCATTAAGGATAGTTGGCTCGCATTCGCGCGGGGGGACGGCGCCTTTCGCAAGCTGACGTGACGCTGACAGGGGGGGACGCCAACACCAGCTGCCGTCAGCTTCTCTGGCTCGAGCGGAACCCTTATTCGGACCTTATCAGGTCCTGCAAGAGAAAAATGCGTGGTTAAAAATGCGAGATTCGCATGATGGTGATGGTGTGTAAACCCTCAGCGCAGGCTCGCAGCGGGGCCTCTGCTGCTTGCATCCTGGTGAGCCACTCGGGCGTGAACCCTCAGCCACACTGCAGGGGCGTGCTCAATGGTGCTCACCACCTGACACTGCTGGATTCTGGCTCACCGTCTGACGTGCGCTGTGCCGCAGCAAGGGCACATTTGCCTCCCGCAGGGGGGGAAATTTGCCCTGCGCAGCGGGGCAAATTTGCAGTACAATGCCGACCAACGGACCATCGCTGCTGCTGGCGCGATCGCGCCAGCCCTCCCGAATGATGATGAGCTTTTACAATCCACTGCCGGCGGTCACACGTTCGGTTCCAAAGCTGCATCGGGACTTAGAAAGCAGGCACAAGGCCCACCTAAAAGGTAAAGCTACAAAAGTAGCCCACGGCAGCGCCAACCACGTAGTGGCGGGCGCCAAGCAAGCAGCACCACAATGCTGCTGTCTGTGTTCAGCGAGACGACTTATGGGCTCCGTTCCTGGATTTCAAGGCAGAGGTTTGCGACTTCGCTACATCGAACACGCCTGCACAACCCACCAACATCATCAGAACGGCCACAGACACGTGACCGTGTTGTGGGCTTCACAGACACACTCGGTGATTGGACGACCAGGGCACCCGACACACAGTACACCCCAACTCAGAGAACACCCCAACACCCCTACGCAAGGTCAGGTACGCGTGTGCATGTGGAGTGGGAGATGGGGAGGCACCAGGTCGAATGAGCAAACGTCCTGCACGGCGTGCATGCGGGTGTGTTGCGAGTGTTGCGATTCCTTGGCAATGATGGTGATGATGGATGTTGCAGTCAGGGACACCTCTGGAGGAGGCAAAACGCAGGCGCAAGCGCCGCACGAATCGGGGGGTCGGCGTTGCCGACCTTGAATGCCAGGGTCTGTGCTGCGCATGTGCCGCCTCAATTGACTCTGGGCAGTTTTTTTTACAGATCTGGACATCAACAACGACATGCCGCCCAAGTGAGGACCGAGCTGCACACTAGCGCACAACACAGCTGGCCGTCCACTTGCGCGCACATCTTCCGAGGTCCACCTGCAGCCCAGCCCTTCTATGGTAGACTGGCGCCTGCGCGGCCTCGCGGGCTCTCCTAGTAGAGCCCCGCATAGACATCCAGACTAGGAGACATCCAGCCAAGGCCTTTATTCACGCCCCGGGGTCCTCCGGGCGCATACATGTAAAAAACAAAAAAACACTGGCAGTCCCTTGGTTATGTGCCCAGGTAGTTCGAGGGCGTGGCTGCTCAGTGGTGTTTCACTACGGGTGTCAACCGACCTACCACATTCTCATGCGGCGCCTCAGGCGGGGCCCCAACTTGCACGGATCAGGCGGCGCCTCAGGCGCTCCAAACCGCCTGGGGCGTCGTCTCAGGCGCCACCTTAGGCGCCCACCACCGCCTGAGGCGCGCCCCGACCGCCTCAGGTGTTTTGACCGCCTTGAACCAAATTGCCTTGAATTTCGCGGATCAGACGATAGGCTGTGGTAGGGCCGCCCGTATTGATCCACTGCTGAGCAGCAACGCCCTGAGGGGCATCAACCCCCCCTCGCGTAAGCTGCCAGATCAGACCCCTGACACACAAGCCTGCGTTGCAAAACAGCAACCGATATCAGTTGAGTTCACTTCGGACCATGTCCCAAGATATCTGCACTGTCCCAAAATAACTGTACTGTATCAGTTGTAAACCTGCGCTCATGTATTACGCCGGCACGTCATCTGGGCAGTCCGACATCGAGTCGATGCCCAGCCCCCTCATCTCTTGCAGCAAGTTGGCATTGGCTCCGGCAGCGGCAATGGCGGCACGGTTGACTGAATTGCTGTCCCCGAGTGCCTTCAGTGCTGCTGCTGCGCTCTTCTGCACATCAGCTGGAGAGTCAGATCCCAGCAGCTGAACCAGCGGAGGGATGGCACCAGCAGCCGCGATGGTGACTGCGATGTCAGAAGTCAGAGCGAGCTGCATCAATTCCCCTGCTGCGTTTTCCTGCACATCAGCTGGAGAGTCAAATCCCAGCAGCTGAACCAGCGGAGGGATGGCACCAGCAGCCGCAATAGTGGCCGCATTGTCAGCGTTCATGGCGAGCTTCATGAGCGCCCAAGTTGCACTCTGTTGCATGCCATCTACGGAATCAAGCCCCAGCAGCTGCACCAGTGGAGGGATAGCACCGGCGGCGGCGATGGAAATTGTAATATCCGCATGCTCAGCGAGGCTCGACAGTGCAAGTGCTGCGCGTCCCTGAACGCAAGCTTGAGAGTCACGCCCCAGGAGCTGCACCAGTGAAGAGATGGCACCAGCAGCGGCGATGGTGACTGCAGTCTCATCATCACAGGCAAGGTGGATTGGCGCTTCTGCTGCCTTCACCTGGACAGCGGTGCCCAGGGGAGATGAAGCGTCAGCCCCCAGCAGCTGCACCAGTAGCGGGATGGCACCGGCAGCCGCGACGGTGACCGTAATTTCGTGTTTCGAGGCAGCAAGGCGTGCCAGCGCTGCTGCTGCAAACATATGCGTAACATCAGCATCATCAGAGTCAGTCCCAAGCAATTGCACCAGAGGGGGGATGGCACCAGCAGTGGCGATGGTGACTGCAATCTCGGCATGCTCAGCGAGGCCCGAAAAAGCCACTGCTGCGTAATCGTGCATCGGTTGTGTGCAGCCAGGACCCAGCATCTGCTCCAGTGGAGGGATGGCACCGGCAGCAGCGATTGCCGCTTTGTTGTCAGTATGACCAGCCAGGCTGATCAGCGCTCCTACTGCCTTACTCCGCATGACATCACCAGAAGCAGGACCCAGCAGCTGCACCAGTGGAGAGATGGCACCAGCAGCCGAGATGGTGACCACATTGTTAGCATTCTGAGCTAGGCGCTGCAGTGCTGTTACGGCACTCTCTCGCGTGCCAGCTGAAGAGCCTGGCCCCAACAGCTGCACCAGTGCAGGGATGGCACCGGCAGCAGCAATGGTGATCTTGTTGCCATCTTTCAGAGCAAGACGTGCCAATACTTCTGCTGCAATCTCCTGCACGTCAGCTGGGTAGCCCGGCCCTAACAGCTGCACCAGTGGGGGGAAAGCACCGGCAGCAGCGATGATGACCCTGTTTCCCTCGTTTCGAGCAAGGTCAGCTAGTGTCGCTGCTGATTGACACAACATGGGAGCATCAGAGCCCGGCGCCAGCATCTGCACCAGTGGAGGGATGGCACCGGCAGCAGCGACATCAGCATACGCGGTGAAGTTACCCAACGCTGCTGCCGCCACCATGCGGTCGTGAGCGTCAGAGGCAGGCCCCAGCAGCTGCACCAGGGCTCGCATGGCGCCGACAGCTTCAAGGGCAGCCACACTGTCCGCATCGTTGCGCGAAACTGCCTGGTCAGACATCATGAACATGGTCAGTAGTGCCCGCCGCCTCTCGTTTCGCCTGGTTACCATCCCAAGCTTGCGCACCAGGTCCCTCAACACCCGACGGGAGAGTGAAGGCATCGTGCGCGGCGTGCTGCGTGCATGTTTGCACCGCGCATGGCATGATATAGCAGCAGACAGGCTGCAGTGAGGTGAAAGGGGCCTGGAGGGGCTCATGTGCACGCGGGGTCGGGTCTGTTTCGGGCGGCCGCCGTGCGTGGTCATGATCTGAGGGCAGGCGGTCGCCATGCACTCATCACTTCACGTCTGTTCTGAGGGCTCCTTGGGATGCGTGGATCGAAGGCGGGCGCAGGCTGGCAGGAGGCACAGAGGCAATGTGCCAAGGAGCCAAGGAGAAGATCAAGCTATGATGGGAGTGCGTCAACGGGAAAGTAGCACAGCCGAAACGTGGTTGGAAGGCGAGATGCTCGAGCGGCGGTATGGGATGAGATACAGGGGAGTAGAGGCGGGTGATTTTGGGAATCCTGTTCCGAACCTCCCACCCTTCCCAACTTCCACGTCGCCACCGACTGAGTCATTCGCCACTCTCCGCAGCCCAGCCACGCATCACGTCCAATCCCTGTCGTCTCTTTCGACCCTACCCACCGATCCAAGCCGCCAGTCCGACCTGGCATCGGCGCCCCTTGCGCTGCAGCTGCCACCGTCACACCTGGGTCTGATCACGCCAGATCTGCAAGTGAGTGGGACGTGCCTGCATATGGGCACGCCGGGAGGAGAGAAAAATAGAGGTTGAGGGTGCTTGGTGGTCGAGCGCCCATGCGCCATGCGTCGATGTCCATGCTGCCCACGCCCGCACGTTTGCAACCAGTGTTTGCCAGCACAGCCTGGCCAATGTGGACCCTGCATGCATGGATCACGCCTGAGGTATGCTGCGTGCGTGCTTGCCACACGCCCGACGCGCAGGCTGCAAAGCTGCCTGTCTGCCCCTGCCGCGCACACCCGCGTGCGGTCACACGCCGTACTCCAACCTCCTCCACCCGCACGCATATCTGCCCCTACCACACACACCCGAAAGCGGACGCACTCCTGACGCCCCGCCCACCATCTGCCCTGGCCCCTACATGTGCAGCCGACCAAGCACACCACGATGCCTCCCCCATCCAAGAAGCACCTCAAAGCCCTGACGAACCAGCTCGGCGCTTCAGCCAGGCCTCGGCAGCAAGACGAGGCACTGGCGGAGATCGTCAAGCTGAGCGCTGAAAATGCCAATAAGCTTGCAATCACAGCTGTTGGTGCTGTCCCACGGCTCGTGCAGCTTCTGATGCCTGAATCTTCCATTGCAGTGCAGATGGCGGCGGCTGACACGCTGGCGAATCTCGATGATGTCCAGTATGAATTGCGGGTTTGCATTGCGGCAGCGTGCGCCATCCCTCGACTCGTGCGGCTGCTCGACCCCGACTCTCCGAACAAAACCGCCATCGGTGCAGCTGGTGCAATCCCATCGCTCGTGGAGCTTCTGCGCCGTGGCGCGGTGGGTTTTCCCGCGACACAGTTGGAGGCCATTGTGGCTGAGACGCGCCGTCACGCGGTTCAGTTGATGACCAACATGACTGACAACAACCCGCGCAACAAGATCGCCATTGTTGCGTGCGGCGCCTCGCCGCTGCTGCTGGCACTGCTGGGCCCAGGCGTCCCAGCCGACACGCAGTGCGCTGTCGGGGAGCTCCTGACGAACTTCGCCTGGAAGCAACCAGAGAACGCTGGTGTCATCCCCTCACTCGTGGAGCTACTGCGCCCAGGCACGGATGCTGGCACTATTACTGTGATGCAGTGTGACGCTGCAAGGGCAATGATCAACATATCCAACGGCAGCGCTGCCAACGTCGCCGCCATTGCTGCAGCGGGCGCGATCCCGCTGCTGGTTCCACTTATGGGGCGTAGCTCCCCATTTGAGATGCAGTAGGCAGCTACGACGCTGCTACAGAACCTCTCCAGCGACGCCCCAGACGACGCGGTCGACATCATCGCTGCTGGTGCCATTCCGCCGCTGGTGGAGCTACTGTGCCTAGGATTCGCTGATGTGCGGGTGGCAGCTGTGGGCGCACTCCAGAACATTGCCGCCCACAGTGCGTCAAACCGCAGCTGCATCGTGGCTGCTGGCGCTCCGGCGCTGCTGGGTGACATTTTGAAGTCGGGAAACGCGCAGCCCCGCCTTGCGCTTGCTGCGATGCTGCTGCGGCGTGTGTTAAGTGACATTGGGGAGTAGAAAAGCTGTTCAACACAGCTGTCAGCTGCAGAGTGCTGACTGCGCCGCCCACCACGCGCCATCTGCCAGACACACCGAGCCGGAGAGGCATCGCATGACATGTGGTTTATGAGTACAACATTTGCGTTTCCCGTCAGAGTGTTTGATGCAAAGGGATGAGACTGTAACAAAACACCTGTCGCCCCTCATCCTCCCTCAGGAGGCTTCGTACGCTTCCCCTCCTGCTGCCTACTGCCTGCCAACGACTCCACGCCTGCCTGCTTGCTCCTTCTGCTTTTCTGCCTACTGGTGCCCCCACTTGCCCGCCTCTGCGGCGGCTACCCCATCCCACGTGCGCACGCCTGCGCAGCACCTAGCCCAGTGGGGCTTCACACACACCGCGCCGATGCGCACTCACAACCGCCGCCCCTGCTGACACTGCAGCAGCGGCTACGCCTCGCCACGCTGAGCAGGGTCTGCGCACCCCTGTGCTTCCCGCGCCCGCGCAGCGCAATGAGAGCCGCAGGCGTCGCTGTTGACTGCTGCGCGGCGATGAGACTCCTCTGCTCAATCACGCGCCACGCAGTGGGAGCCGTAGCAGCGGCTGCTGACTGCTGCGCGGGGATGGGCCTCCTCCGCCCAATCACTTCTTCTTCTTGCCGCCCTTCTTGTCTCCCTTGTCTCCCTTGCCCTTCTTCTCGGCCGCCGGCTTGGCACCACCCTGCGGTATGGTGATGATGGATGTGACAGTCAGGGGCACCTCTCAAAGCGTTGACGGGTGGATGTTGCAGTCAGGGACACCTCTACAGGCGTTTAAGAACGTGCTCGGCGCGTAGAGCCTGAGCGCCTTGAATGAGATGGCTGGCTACTGGTGGTAGGGACCCCCACTCTGTAAAGAGCGTGGGCGCACCCCCAGGTCTCCTACCGCGGTGGCGGCAAACGCTTGCTGCAGTAGGTTTGCGCATGGAAAAGGTGTGAGGAAAGTGGGGCATTGCCTGCCGCCAAGAGGTAGCATTGACATCGGGGTTCAAGAACCTCATTAGCTAGGGCCTGGGTTTGGTTGGGTGCTGGTCAGACCAAGTTGGACTGTAAATAGCAGAGGCTTTCAGGGTTTAGGGTTTCGGGGTTGTATGTTTTAGGGCCACGGGTACAGCAGGCATGCTTGCGCAGGTCTTGTGCTAGATGGCCGCATGGGCTTCCCAGATACGCAGGCCGGATTGCAAGCCCCTCTCCACACTGCCCCAGCCACACTGCCCCGCCCACACTGCACTCCCCACACTGCCCCGTCCACACTCCCCCGTCCACGCTGCCCCAGCCGCTCCCCCGAACGAGCAACACCCAAGCACCCCGATATGATGCTCAATCGCGCTTGTACCGTTTGTTGGTCGCTGCTTTTTGGACCCCAGCCCCAGCCACCACCACCCCCCACAAACTAGTAACGGCGTTTCGTCCATCCACTTGCTCTGCTCTACTGCCACGTGCCACCCACGCCCACGCACGAGCGACACCCACACACCCTGCTGATCGAGTTCACAGGTCTGTTGGACGCCCTTTTCTGGACCCTAGCCCCAGCCACTCCCCCATCCCCCCTTACACGCACCTTGACGCCCGCGAGCGCCGGCATCTCGTCCATCCACTTGCTCTGCTCTACTGCCACGCGACACCCGCATCCATCCACGCACAAGCAAAACCCACGCACCCTGCTGATCAACTTCACAGGTCTGTTGGACGACTTAAACTGAACCCTAGCTCAAGCCATTCCCTCGACTCCCGCGAGCGCCGGCGTCTCGTCCATCCACTCGCTCTGCTGCCATGCGGCACCCGCACCCATGCACGAGCGACGACCACGCACCCTGCTGATCGAGTTCGCAGGTCGGTTGGACGCCCTTTTCTGAACCCTAGCCCCCCCTCCCCCCTTCTCCCCTCCCACGCACTTTGACGATTACAAGCGCCGACGTCTCGTCCATCCACTCGCTCTGCTCTGCTGCCATGCGATACCCACAACCACGCACGAGCAAGCGACAACCACGCACCCTGCTGATCGCTTTCGCAGGTCTGTTGGACGTCTTTTTCTGGATCCTAGCTCCAGCCACTCCCTCGACGCCCGCGAGCGCCGGCATTTTGTCCATGCACCTGCTCTGCTCGCACGCGACACCCTCACCCACCCAAGCACGAGTGAAACCCACGCACCCTGCTGATCGAGTTTGCAGGTCTATTGGACGCCCTTTTCTGAACCCTAGCCCCAGCCACACACACCCCCTCCCACGCACCTTGACGAATGCGAGCGCCGGCGTCTTGTCCATCCACTTTCGCAGCTGCTCGTCCTGCTCTTTGCTCATCGGGTCGACCTTGCACAGCCACTGCGTGGAGGGTGGCACAGTTTTGGGCGTTGGTCAGATGGGCTCGTTGGGCTGGCTCCTTCCTCAAACATGTTGGTCAGTTACGCGCGTTGCACAGCCACTGCATGGATGGCACCGTTTGGGATGTTGGTCAGTAGTTCTTGTTGGGTTGGCTGGTTAGGCTCCTTGCCCATACCTTAATCACTGCATGGACCAGGTTTGTGGAGGATGGTGGCACATTGTCGGGAATAGGCTCGCCGATGATCCTAGAGCACACGGCATTGCATCCACAAAACTTTGCAGTGCTACGCCTGCCCTGCCCCACCACATTCCAATCACCCGAGGCGGCGCTTCCCGTTGCGCGAATGAGGCAGCGCCTCGGGCGCTCCGAGACTGCCTGGGGTGCACCGCCTGAGGCGCGCCGCCTCAGGCGCCCCCCCCGACTGCCTCAGGCGCCCACCACTGCCTGAGGCGCACCCCCGACCGCCTCTGGCGTTATGACCGCCTTGAATTGCGCGTCTCAGATGTCGGGACTGTGGTACGGCAACTTCCCCACTGGCACGCACCTGGATGACGATGGGAATCGGGGGCGGCTTCGTCTTGAGGCGCTCGAGCCGCCGCCGCTTCACCTTGCGCCGCTGCACTAGACCCCAACCACCACATGAAGCCCAAACCACCTTGATACCTTGAAAGACAAGTAATAAACCACCCAATCTGGCGCACCTGGATGACCTCGGGGATCGTGGGCGGCTCCGTCTTGAGGCGCTCGAGCCGCCGCTTTGTCAGCAGAGAGTGCACGACGAGGTCGAGGTGGCCAGACGTGTAGCCCTGCGAGCGGGTGGGCAATGTGGCTGGTGTAGTGGGATCAAAGCGTGGTGGTGCATGGTTCAGTGCATTCAACACACAGCGCTCGCACATGCAACAACGAGGGAGAAGTGCAGAGACTTTAGCCAAATACGGTACGGGCCAAGGCGCCTGGGGTAAAGCCACTATACGGGCGAAATTCGAAGAGGCCCCATCTGTGTCATGTGCGAAAGCGCGGAGAGCTCGAGATCGTACGGCAGCTTGCCACACACTACAGCTAGCGATGCAACCTCGGGATTTGAACCTACTCAAAAGGCATTTGAAGCCTCGATGCATCGGACGACATAAAGAGGAACAGCTCTGCCCCCACCTACGTATTTTGCAACAATGCCGAGAGGTCGAACTCATACGGCAGCTTCCCGCCGTAGGCGCAAAGAGGTCGGGTACATCAAGGTTTTAGGCCAAAGACGTAGGGGCCACTTTAAGGACTTTTGAATTCATTGAATTCTTCCTGACCTGTACAGTAGTACTACAGCTTGAAGGTGACTTAAGGTCCTTCAATTATATCAGATAAGAGGCCCCACCCTAATAATGACTCAATTATATCAGATAAGAGGCCCCACCTCTGTGATGTGCGACAGCGTCGAGAGGTCGAACTCGTATGGCAGCTTCCCGCCGTAGCGCTCAAACAGGCCGGGCCAGATGACCTTTCGCGACGCGTAGTCGGGAGACGGCAGGAAAATGTGCTTCGACCAGAATGACATGAACGCCTGTGCGTGGGAGGTTGAGATGGTGTGGTGGTTGGGTGTGTGTGTGTGCGTGTATGTGTGTGTGTGTGTGTGTGTGCGTGCGGGTGTGAACGCCTCACCTTGCCATTCTCATTTTGGGAAGCAGCACACGCACGCACAGTTACATACAGTAACAGTTACATCGGCTTTCCAGCAAAGACTACCTCTAGTCCTAGTACCACCGCCTAAACCCAAGTCCAGTTCTGGCCCTAACAATTACTTGTGAGGGGCGGTAGCCACCAGCCGGCTGCCTGCCAACGTGTAGTCCCAGAGCAAAAAGGAGAGCTATTGTGCGACGCCTCCAAAATAGGTCCTAACTGCTTCTAGGGGATAGGGGGTCAAGTGGCGCTTGCCAATCTACTTGACCGCCGTGGTGGAGGGGCCGGCGCCTGAGGGGCAGCCGGACCGTACACCACGGCTCTCCACCCGACCCTATCCTGAGCACGCTCAAACGCCGTGTCCGAAAAAGTCTTCCAATCAGAACGAGTGCCACTAGTTTCGCCTAGCTGCTGAATCAGTAGCTTAAGAAAATAGTGTCGGGAGGAGGCTGGAGGCCGGCCTTGCTGCCGAGCCACATCCATTGTGCAGTCAAAAGTCGTACGAGGAAGACGAGAAGCCGGCATGCGCATCACATGGCCTAGCCACTGCATTGATCGCTTTGCCACAAGGCTCTCAATTGGCTCAGTGTCGCACGCCTGCCGAATATAAGTTAATCTGTGCCGGTCGACCAGGCGCACACCCAGAATGCGACGAAGGCAGTTAGAGTGGGCAACCTCCAATCGAGTCAGTTGGTTTTAGTAGGGGCCCATGTTTCGCAGCCGTACAGAAAGTGGGGCAGCACGAAAGTGTTGTAAACCCGCATCTTAGACTGCACTTGCATCTTCTTGCTGGCCCAAATCTTATCAAAAGACGCAAACACGCCCAGCGCGCGACCGACACGCACACCGATCTCCTTTTCCACACCACCACTCTGGGTTATCCAACTCCCTAGATACTTAAATGCAGAGACGGTCTTCACTTCACCACCAGTCAGCGCAAACGTGGGCAGATCCGCGACAAAATCTGCTGGCAAAATCATCACTTCTGTCTTGGCGGCGTTGATTTGCATGCCAAAGCTAGAGGACACTTTGTCAAGGATTTTCAGCATAAGCGCCAACTGAGCTGGGTCATGCGAGAACAAACATAAATCGTCGGCATACATCAGCATTACTATGCGCTCAACCGACGACGACAACACAGAGCCGCCGGCTCGGGTCACGACTGACACGCCAGCCCCCTCTGGCATCATGTCTAGCGCCTTTTTCACTATGTGGTCAATAAAAACATTGAACAACACAGGAGCAATGACGCACCCCTGTCGCACACCAGACGACACGGGGAATTCGTGCCCGATTTTCCCAGCCAGACGCACGGCAGCTGCGGTGTTGGTGTGAAGATCCTCCAACAGATCAATAATGTGCGGATGAACACTATATAATCTAAGGACTCTCCACAGTGCCGCACGGTTTATGCAATCGCAAGCTTTAGAATAGTCGACAAATGCCACAGCCATGCATTGTTTGTACTCAGCATGTGCCGCGCTCAGCGAGCGCAGAGTAAAAATCGCATCAACAGTGCCTCTGCTTTTTCTGAAACCACACTGAGCCTTATGCAACTGACCATCAACCTGCGTGGAGACGCGGTGCAGAAGTATGGCAGCGTACACTTTCCCGGCAATAGAGAGAAGGCTTATACCGCGGTAGTTACCAGGGGAGTCACGCGGACCCTTCCCCTTATATAACGGTGTGATAATAGCAGTTTTCCATTCCCTCGGGGCTCTCCCCGACCGCCATACGGCGATGATGACCCGGTGGAGCATGCGATGGCAGGTGGGCACGCAACAGCATGGCGTCCAGCAGGTCACCGCCCACGCACGCACGCACTCACCTTTTCATCTTTCTTGACGCACATGAACGGCTCGCGCGCGCCGCAAAGCATGCATCGATCGTCGCCCCCCCCCCCCTCCCCCCCGACACACCCTGAATCCCCCAAACGCGCACCTTTTCATTCGTCTTGACGCACTTGCACGGCTCGCGCGAGCTGCCTTCAAGCAGTACAATCTTGCCCAAGCCCCAACACCAATCCCTCCACTGAACCCTCCCTCAACCCCCAAAACGCGTACCTTTTCGTCCTTCTTGACGCACATGAACGGCTCGCGCGAGTTGCCAATGAGCAGCACGCGCTCTCCCTGCCCCATGCCTTTGCACTCCTTCAGCAGCTCCTTCTTGATGCGGTTGTAGGGCTCCTGTGGTCGAAAGCAGGCAGGCAGACAGGCGGGGAGCGTGTGGGAAAGACGGGCAGAGCGCAAGGCAGAGAATGACGCGGAGTATGAGGGAGAGTGCGAGGGGAAGTGCGAGGCAGAGTAATCGACAGTTAGAGGGGCACATTGGGAGCGCGGAGCATGTGTTATGATGACCCACACATGCGCCCTCGCACTCCGTGAGCAACTCGGCGCGTAGTGACCGAGCACCTACCAGGGATGTCTCAGGGGTCGGTAGGAACAGGCAGGCAGGCACGCAGGTCGGCAGGCAGGCAGGTTGGCCGGCAGGCAGGCCGGCAGGTTGGCAGGCAGGCAGGTTGGCAGGCAGGTTGGCAGGCAGGCAGGCAGGCAGACAGACCAGCAGGCAGGCCGGCAGGCTGGCAGGCCGGCAGGCAGCGTGTGCCAGACAGCTCATGACCCCCGTCCTCTCCTCCCTCCCTCCATCCATCTCTGTCCCAAGGTCCTACAGCTGCAGGGCACTTGTGCCCCCCCCCCCCCCATCTTGCGTGCCTCCGGAACTCCCCTCCCTATTCAACCAACGACGTGGCTCCTACTCCTCGAGCTTCTCCTAGTCCAACACACAACTCTGCCCTCCCCTCCCCCCTCTGAAAAAAACAGTTTACAAGAGCCCACCCTCCACCCCCGCGCCCACCAACACTCGCACCTGGCTCCCAAGCTCTTTGAGCTTCTTCTTGTCCGACAGGAACACCTTTCCTCCTCCCTCCTCCCTCCCCCCCCCCCACCTCCATTCATTGCGCCCCCCTCCCCCCTGCGCCACACACACACCCCACTCCCACCACCAGCACCCGCACCTGGCTCCCAATCTCCTTGAGCTTCTTCTTGTCCGACAGGAACACCTTTCCTCCCCCCTTCCTCCCCCCCTCACACACACACACACACCTTGTGCACCAGTTAACGAGAGCGACCCCCCCGCCATCCCACCCCAACCACCACCAGCGCTCACACCTGACTCCCAAATTCCTTGAGCTTCTTCTTGTCCGACAGGAACACCTTTTCTGCCTCGTCGAGGTAGATGACCGATGGCGCCATCGTGCGCGCGACTGCGCGGAGGGAGGGTGGGTCGGGAGAGTTTTGGTGCAAGCTAAGTGGGGCTTGAAGGAAGCTCAATGGGGGGAGGGGGGGGAGCGGGTTTGAAAGGGGGCGGACGGGTGCTGAGGAGGGGAGGGGGAGAGGGAGAAGTAGATGAGCGACGGCGCCATCGTGCGTGCGACTGCGGGGTGGGGTGGGTTTGTGTACCAGCTTTCGCTCTTATTAAGGTCTGAGCTGGTTGACTGCACTGTTGTGCTGATTTGTTGGATTGAATGCTTGGATCGTATCGCCCGCCCGCACAGGAGAGAGCTGGTAGAGAGCTCTGAAAGTACACACTTATGAGCTACAGCTTCATACACAAACCCAAATTTTCCTCGTCATTACAAGGCCATCCCCACCCAACCTGGGCCTGCCCCAGGAGGAAAAGCGGCCAAACATGCGACACCAAACTTTGGGAATTTCTTGTGGCTTCCCTGGTTGACCAAATCCACTTTTGACGGGTGCTTTCTATTTGCCGCCAATCTCAGTTAGACGCATGCTTCGTGGGGGGCCGTGGCTTGGAGAGACGGTGAAATGCGGAGCGAAACCGTTTGGGGTTACGTGACGTGTAACGTTTGACCCAAGCCTCAAGCCACATCCCCCCACGAAGCATGCGTCTAAATGAAATTGGCGGCAACTAAAATGCACCCGTCAAAAGTGGATTTGGTCCAGAGGCGACGCCGCAAAACATGCCGAAAGTTTGGTGTCGCCCAGCACAGCGACCCCGGCAACGCGGCACGGCACGGGACCCGGACCCTCGTCAAGTTCATGCCACAGGTGCTGAAGATCGGTTGGAGGCGTCGCGGGGGGCTGGCTCACCCCAGCGGCGCGGCAGGGGGTTGGGTGCGACTGTTGCATGGCGCTCCGCGAGGCCCGTGACGGCCCCACGACGTATCCCAGCACACGATCTCGACACGCATGTCTATATTACGTGTCGAGAAGTCATTCTGCACGCGCGATGGGGCCGTTTTGTCGACTTTGGAATTTGGGTTGTGGCCACATTTTGGTCACAGGTTGGGTGGGGATGGCCACAATACGATGGAAATTAAAACTTGCAGTGCAAGTTTTGGGGGGTTTGAAGACAGTTCGCCATTGAGCCCCATTTGGGGGTAGTGGTGGAAGGTGTAAGAATGGGAGGGAGAGGATGGGGTGCTGGGATGTGTGTGTGTGTGTGTGTTGAAAAGGGGGGGGACGGGTGAAGAAGATGGGAGGGGGAGATGGAGAAGTAGATGGCCGACGGCGCCAGCGTGCGTGCGACTGCGGGGTGGGAGGGTGGTCGGGAGGGTGGGGTGGGGGTTGGGGTGGGAGGGTGAGTCGGGAGGGTGGGGTGGGAGGGTTTTAGTGCAAGTTAAGTGGGGCTTGAAGAAAGTTCAATGGGTGTGTGGTGGAAGGTGTGAACAGAGGGGTGGACGGGTGCAGACGAGGGGGGGGGGGGGTTGGATGACCGACGGCGCCGTCGTGCACGCGACTGCGGGGTTGGGGCGGGAGGGTGGGAGGGTGGGGTGGGGGTTTAAGTGCAAGTTTATTGCGGCTTGACAAACGTTCAATGGTTGTGTGTGAGGGGGGGAGAATGAGGGGAGGGAGGGGGGGGAGAGGGGAGGGGGGGGGGGGGGGGGAGAGGTAGGGGGGTAGGGGGGTAGGGGGGTGGGGGGTGGGGGGGGGTGGGAGTGTGTGGGGGAGGGTTTACGCGCAAGTTTAGTGGGGCATGAGTTAAGTTCAATGGGTGGGTGGGTGCTGGGGTGTGTGTCAGTGTGAGAGCTTTGCTGCGCGCTCCACCTCCAAAATGTCCTGCATGTGTGTGTATGTGTGTGTGTGTGTGCGTGTGTGTGAGTGTGTGTGGTGGGTGGGTGGGGTGGGGTGGGGGTGAGCTTAGTGCAGGTCAGGGGTGGTCATTGGTCATTGGTCATTGGTCAATGGGGTGCGGAATGGCGTAGAAGAGGGGAGGGAGAGAGAGAGAGAGAGAGAGAGAGAGAGAGAGAGACAGACAGACCAGACAGACAGACAGAGAGAGAGAGAGCAGAGAGAGAGAGAGAGAGAGAGAGAGAGAGAGAGAGAGAGAGAGAGAGAGAGAGGAAGATGACCAACGGCCGCATTGTTCGTGCGACTGTGAGGTGGGTAGCAGTTTATTTTATTCACAGCCGGATTTTGATTTTCCGCGTTGACAGTTGACATCCCGTAGACTGCTTTGCCCTCATCTAAAGGTCACTTGAAGGCTCTTGACCAGCTCTGTCTGGTTGGCTTGTCAGACTTACAATCCACTGGATGGATTGAGCTGTGTTCAGGGTCAAATCACAGCCAGAACAGTCAAATGGCGGTGTTGAGCCAAAGACAACATTACTGGTGGGGGGAGGTTAATGGGGGTGGTGTGGTGTGTGGGGGGGGGGGGGGGCGGATGGCTTGTTCGAAACAATACCTCATCTGGACGAACTGAAAAGGCCAAGGCGCCGAGCCATGACTTACCTTTGAACACCATGTGGATGAGCATATTGACGTTCTTGCCCGGGTATTTTCCGTCGGTGTTGCGCGGCGAGAGGTCGAACAGGTTCGCGCCAGCGAGGTTTGCGACCGCGTGCGTGAGCAGCGTCTGCGTGCGTGTGCGTGTGTGTGGGGGGGGACGTGTGTGCACGTGCGTGTTTTGAGTGTGTATGTGTGTATGTGCGGCAACACACACATTCACACACGTACCTTGCCCTTTTCCCTGCCCCAAACAGCAGCATGCCCCTGGTGTGCCATGTCTTTACACGCACACACACACACACACACACACACACACACACACACACACACAAACACACACACACACACACACACACACACACAAACCTTGCCCGTCTTCTCTGCCCCAAACAGCAGCACGCTCTTGGTGTAGGGCGCGCGCTCGTGGATGTATTGCGAGCCGAGAGGCAGGATCGCGTACTCGGTCATGGCCTGGCGGATCTACGTTGGGTGCAAGGGGCACGGGGGGGGACCGGGGGTCAGCCGTCGCAGTTGTGTGTGCACGCCAGGGGAACGGCAAACACGGCCCTTCCGGCCTGCCTAGAAGCTGCCTAGAAGCTGCCTAGACACTGTGAAGACGCTGCCTAGAAGCTGCGTAGACACTGCCTAGCCACTGCCTTCCCCCCCTCCGCCCCCCCCCCCCCACACACACAGACCACCAAGCTTCACAAACACACACACACACACACTGGCATCAATCACATCCACTTGCACATGAGCTGTGAAGACGCTGCCTAGATGCTGCGAGGATGCTGCCAAGACGCTGCCTCCTGACTCCCCCCCCCCACACACAGACCACCAAGCTACACAAACACGCACATACACACACACACACACACTGGCATCAATCACATCCACTTCCACCTGAGCTGTGAAGACGCTGCCTAGATGCTGCGAAGATGCTGCCTAGACGCTGCCTCCCGACTCCCCCCCCCACACACAGACCACCAAGCTACACCAACACGCACACACACTAGCATCAATCACATCCACTCGCACCTGCGCCATGCTTGGGTCCAGGATCACGTTTGCCTTCTCCATCGTCGCTTGCATGAACTTTCCCATCTACACAGACACGCACGCAAACACACACTACGCACATGCACACCAGACCCATGCACACATGTATGTATACACACCACCAAGGTAGGGAAAGAGTCGCACCTGCGCCATGCTCGGGTCCGGAATCACGTTTGCCTTCTCCATTGTCGCCTGCATGAAGCTCGACGAGCCGAGGTAGTCGCGCACATGCATGTGCGGGCACGGCACGAGGATGCCGTTTGACACGAGCTCTGCGAAGAGCGACTCGATTGATCGGTCGGCCGTCGGGTCCTTCTTCTTCTTGCCCTTGCCCTTCTTGTCCTGTGGAGTGTGGAGTCTGGAGTGTGAGGGGGGAAGTGTGGGTGTGTGGAGTGCGTGTGTGTGTGATTGTGTGTGTGCATGTGTATTTGTAGATCTATCGGAAGGCTGTCGGTTTCTTCTTCTTCTTGCCCTTGCCCTCCCTTTCCTGTGATGATTATTGAAAAGGGAAGGGCGAGAAGCGTGTTTGTGTTTGTGTGTGTGTGTGTGCGGCTCAGGATGTGCTCCGCAAAGAGAGACTCCATCGATCGGTCGGCCGTCGGGTCCTTCTTATTCTTGCCCTTGCCCCTCTTGTCCTGTGTGTGTGGAGTGTGGAGTGCGAGGGTGGAAGTTTGGGTGTGTGGAGTGTGTGTGTGTGTGTGTGTGCACGCGTGCGAGACTCAATCTACCAGTCGTTGGATCATTTTCCTTCTTGCCCCTGCCCTTCTTGTCCTATGATGGTTATTGAAAAGGGTGGGGCAGGAAGCGCGTGCGTTTGTGTGTGTGTATGTATGTGTGTGTGTGTGTGTGTGCGCTCGTGTGTGACTCAAGATGTGCGCGGCAAGAAACGACTCGGTCGATCGGTCGGCTGTTGGGTCTTTCTTCTTCTTCTTGCCCTTCTTCCCTAGCCCCCCCCCCCCCT
Organism: Chlamydomonas sp. UWO 241; assembly: GCA_016618255.1. Lineage (NCBI taxonomy): Eukaryota > Viridiplantae > Chlorophyta > Chlorophyceae > Chlamydomonadales > Chlamydomonadaceae > Chlamydomonas > Chlamydomonas priscui. The sequence goes on along the minus strand of VFSX01000126.1, from coordinate 183,416 downwards.
CACACACGGCGCACACCCGCACCTAGGGCCTTCTTCCTCTATCTCTCCTCACCCTCTCCCTTTCGCCCACGCACCTTCTTTCCCCTTTTCTTCTTGCTCTTCTTTTCTTGCCCTTCTGCCCCATTTGCCGCCACACATCAACACCTCTGCCTGACGCCCCCTCTCTCGCCCTCTCTCTTATCTCTCTCTCCTGCCTCCGTCAGGTCCCCCCTCTTTTGCTCCCTCTCCCTGCCACACACCTTCTTCCCCTTCTTCTTCTTGCTCTTCTTCTTCTTGCCCTTCTTCCCAAGCTTTGCCGCGTGCTCCGCCTCCACCATGTCCTGCAAGTGTGTGCGTGTGTGTGTGTGTGTGTGTGTGTGTGTGTGTGTGTGTGCGTGTATGTATGCATGTGAGCTTTGCCACGCGCTCCGCCTCCACCATGTCCTGCAGGTGTTTGTGTGTGCGTGTGTGTGTATGTGTGTGTGTGAGGGTGTGTGTAAGAGGTGTGAACACGCCCCCTTCATACCTTCTGTTCCTCCCCGTGCCACACACCCTCCCATACTTTCCAAGCAACCTGCTGGCATCCTTTGTAGGGTGCACAAGCACAGGCCTTATACGCCAACATATTAGCGCCCAGCAGAATGTGGAATCGACCACCAGACGCACACGCCCACCCACCCACCCACCCACCCACCCACCCACCCACCCACACACACACCCACCCACCCACACACACCTTCAGGTTCTGCAGAAGCACGCGCATCTCCTCATACACGCACACATGCACACACACACGCATACACACACACACCACACACACACACACACACACCTTGAGGTTCTGCAGCAGCACGCGTATCTCCTCATTCACACACGCACACACGCACACGCAAGTACACCCACACCCACACCCACACACCTTCAGGTTCTGCAGAAGCACGCGCATCTCCTCATCCACCGCCAGCCGGATCTCCTCAAACACGATCGGTCGCAGCTCATCCTTGACGAGCTCCTGCGTGTGCGTGTGTGTGTGTGTGTGTGTGTGTGTGTGTGTGTGTGTTGTGTCTGTGCGAGAGTTTGTGTGTGCGCAAGTTACGGGTTTGGGGGTGTCAGGATCTCAACACGCTCGGCCACAGCTCATCCGTGACGAGCTCCTGTGGATTCATAGGAGGGGGGGGGGGCTCAGGCGCCAACCTAAAATTCAGCGGCTCAGATTTCAGGATGCGGGCTGGCTGCAGCTTTTCCTGCAAAGCAAAAAACGAGGCGTCTCAGGTTTTCGGGAGCCAGTCGGGATCTCCTCAAACACACTCGGCCTCAGCTCATCCTTGACGAGCTCCTGTGTGTGTGTGTGTGTGTGTGTGTGTGTGTGTGTGTGTGTGTGTGTGAGAGAGAGAGAGCTGCGAGTTGCATGTTTGGGCGTGTCGGATGTCCTCAAACACAATCGGCCACAGCTCGTCCTTGATGAGCTGCTGCATGTGTGTGTGTGTGTGTGTGTGTGTGTGTGTGTGTGTGTGTGTGTGTGTGTGTGTGCGTGCACGTGTCCGTGTGTGTGTGTGTGTGTGTGTGTGTGTGTGTGTGCGTGTGTTTGTGTGCGGATGCGTGTGTGTGTGTGTGTGTACGTGTGTGGGGGAGAGTTGCATGTTACAGGTTTAAGGGTGTCGCATCTTCTCAAACACACAAGCGGCTGCAGCTCATCCTTGACGAGCTCCTGCGGGATCAAGGTGTACGGTGCCGGGTGATCACGGGGATTTGAGAGGTTCGGAGTCGCGGTCGCGGGCCTGCAAAACCTCGAACCAACTCCCAAGTGTTAGCTATGAGGGACGACTCAAAATAGTACAGGGTCATGTACAAGTAACAAGTAACACGGGGTTCCAGCTAAGCAGGCTACTCTTCTATGTACAGTGTACTAAAAATAGTGCACGGCTTTGTGGGGGCCACATTGGGCATCGGGAGTGCTGCACACGCCTGGGGCCCTGATTAAACAGTAAGTCTGAACCTTCATCTAGAGGTTGAAACGTCAAACCCCACCCCGGCCTGGTCAACCTTCTCGGAAGGGTTACCCGTATTGTCTTGGTCCTGCCGCTCAGATGCCGCCCAGATGCCGCCCAGCTGCCGCCCAGCTGCCACCCAGCTGCCACCCATTCACCTGGTCAAACTTCTGGAAGATGTTGTCCGTCTCGTCTCGGTCTTGCCACCTGGCTGCCACTCGGCTGCCGCCCATCATTTTTTATTTTTTTTCGTTTGTGTTTTAAACACCACCCAGCTGCCACCCAGCTGCCACCCAGCTGCTACCCAGCTGCCACCCACGCACCTGTTGTGTAGTACCAGCTGCCACCCAGCTGCCACCCAGCTGTCACCCAGCTGCCAACCAGCTGCCATCCAGCTGTCACCCAGCTGACACGCACGCACCTGATCAAACTTCTGGAAGAAGTTGTCAGTCTCGTCTCGGTCTTGCCACTTAGCGACAAACTCGTGCACGGCCGATTCTATGCTCGGGACAAACACGGAGCTGCAGGGGGGGGGGCATATATGTGTGTGTGTGTGTGTGTGTGTGTGTCCCAGCACATGTATGGTCGATTCTATGCTGGAAAAAAAAACTGCATGGGGGGAGTGTGTGTGTGTGTGCGTGCACGCGCATGCATGTGTGTGTGTGTGTCCCAACACATGCATGGCCGATTCTATGCTCAGAGCAAACACGGAGCTGCCGGGGGGGGGGGCATGTGTGTGTGTGTGTGTGTATGTGTGTGTGTGCCCTGCAAGGGTGTGCGCTGCCAGGACCCACGCACACCGCACTCCCCCATTTGTCCCACACGGTGCGCAAGTGAACCCCGACTATGTGTGTGTGTGTGTGTGTGTGTGTATGTGTGCGTGTGCGCCCTGCACCCGCGCCCACACACTCACACTCACACACACATGCACACGCACGCACCTGATCTTCTCCTCCACCACCGCGTCATCATCATCCCCGCCCTTACCCTTCCTCTTGTCGTCCTTCTTTGCCGGCGCCTTGCCTTTTGCTCTGTTCATCCTTGCCCCCTCAAACCCTCACCCTTCCGTATCTGTGACATCCCCCAGAAACTCGTCTGACCCAATCTACACACGCACGCACCGGATCTTCTCCTCCTCCACCGCGTCGGCAGCATCCCCGCGCTTGCCCTTCCTCTCATGTCATCCCTCTTGGCCGGCGCCTTGCCCTTGCCCCCGCATACACCCACACTTCTGTTTCTCCCCCCATCTTCTGATTCAATCTACACATGGCAGCGCGCCCACACACAAGCACATGCACACACTTGCACGCACCTGATCTTCTCCCCCACCACCGCCATCCCCACCCTTCTTCTTGTGACCCTTCGTCCTTCCTCTCTTACTACCTTGCCCCCCTAAGCCCCCATACTTCCGTATCTGGGTTCCTGGGGCTTCCCCCCAGGAACTCTTCTGACCCAAACTACACATGGCAACGCGCACACACGCACAAAAAAAACTGATCTTCTCCTCGACCACCATTGGCATCGTCCCCGCAATTGCCCTTCTTCTTGTCGTCCTTCTTTGCCACGCTCCCTCCCGACCTTGCCCCACGCGCACCCTCACACTCTTACATCTGCGGCATCGCCCAAAAACTCTTCTGACACACACACACACACACACACACACACACACACACACGCGCGCGCACACACACACATACACGCGCGCACACAAACACACACGCATGCACGCCCGCACGAACGCACACGCACACACACAAGAACACACACGCACCCACATCCGCACACACGCCCCCCTCCCCCCCACACACACACACGCACACACGCGCATGCACCTGATCTTCTCCTCCACCACCGCGTTGTCATCGGCCCCGCCCTTGCCCTTCTTCTTGTCGTCTTTCTTCGCCGGCGCCTTGCCCTTGCCTTTCCCGGCCTTGCCCCCGCCCCCATCCTCGAGAAGAGAGGCGATGCTTGGCAGCGGAGGGTTTAGGATCACCTGGTGTGTGTGTGTGTTCGGGGAAGGGGGGGGCACAATGGTTCGGGGTTCAGGGCGTAGGGTTTAGGGCTCAGGGTTTAAGGGCTTGGTTTAGGGTTAAGGGCCAGCCCCCGCCCACGAGCAGGGAGGCGATGCTCGGCAGCGGGGTTCACAGGGGTGTGGGGGCTACGGGTTGAGGATTTGGGGGTTAGACTTTAGGGTTTTGAAGGTACAGCCATCGCCGATGTTCTCGAGCAGGGAGGTAATGCTCGGCAGTGGAGGTTTGGGGATGACCTTCATATATATATATATATAAGGGGTTGGAGTTTAGGGTTTGGGGTTTAGGGTTAAGGTTTTAGGGCTCGGTTTAGGGTCAAGGGCCTGCCCGCATCCTCGAGCAGGGAGGCGATGCTTGGCAACAGCGGGTTGAGGATCACCTTCAAAGGGGTTGAGGGTTTAAAGTTTAGGGTTTAGGGAGGAACCCCTATCCTTCAGGAACTCTCTCTGTACTCTCACGTTTCCGCATCGCGGTTCTCGACAAGCCATCCGCACACATAACACACACGCATGCACACACGCACACACACACATACAGACAGCCACACACGCGAGAACGAGTGCCGCCACCACCACCACGAATACACACCTTTGACCCCCCGTCCTCCGGCTCCGGGAACTCTGGGTACTCTCCCATACCCACACGGCCTTTTGCCCCAACCCATGGACGACCCAAACCACACCCGCATGCATTGGAGTGCGTCATCGCGCGCGGGCAAACTACTACCAAAACAACTGACCTTCGACCCCCCGTCCTCCGGCTCCGGGAACTCTGGGTACTCTCCCGTCTCAGCGTTGCGTTTCTCGACAAACCATCCGTTGACGCGGTCCTGGATTGTCTCGCGCATGTCTTGGCCCTCGAGCTCGCGGACCTGGATGGAGGTGTGTGCGTGTGTGTGTGTTTTGTGTGTGTGTGTGTGTGTGTGTGTGTGTGTGTGTGCGTGCGGGTGCATGTGTGTGCGTGTATGTGTGTGTGCGTGTGTGCGTGTGTGTGTGCATGTGTGTGCGGGTGTATGTGTGTGTGTGTGCGTGTGTGTGTGTGCATGTGTGTGTGTATGTACGAGCAGCTTTGGGATGCAAGTCTGATGGTTCAACTCCACACCTTTCCGCTTCAGCACCACAATCACCTTGCCGTTGCCCGCCCCCCCCAGTGGTCCCTGGGAAGGATTTTAGTTATTAGTTTTTTGCCGGCTCCATCAACGTTGACCGCTCATACCAGGCACAATACACAGCGGGTATTCATGCAACGCATGCCGTTTGGCTGCTCTCGGCAAGAGCTATCCAACGCACTGCTCCATGCCCTCTCCCACCAAGTGTGTGGTGGTTTTCTGGGAAATGGGAAATCCGGCTCGGAGCGGTATACGGCTCGCAGGGGAATCACTGCCCCCCCCCCCCCCCGCCTTCTCTTTCCCCCTCTCCTCCTTCCTCTCTTCTCCATCTCCTCTTTCTTCTCGCCTCTCCTCTCTCCCCCCCCCCCTTCTCCTCCTAACCGCATTGCCAACACCCCCACCAGAGCCCCCCCCCCCCCCCTTGGCCCCGCACCCTCCTCTTGCAAGCCACGCACCTCGGAATTCAGCATCAGAATCGTCTCATTGCCCCCCCCCCCTCCCAATCCCTTCCAGCCCACCACCACACGCACCTTGGACTTCAGCGCCACAATTGCCTCGTCGTGTTCGCGCATGTGCTCGAGCTGGATTCGCTTCCGCCGCATGAGGTTCTTTGCCTCGCCAATGCGCACGTCCTGTGTGTGTGCGTGGGTGGGGTTGAGGGTGGGTGAGGGTGGGTGGGTGGGTGGGTGGGCTATGTGTGTGTGTGCGTGTATGTGTGTGTGTGTTTGTTTGTGTGTGTGTGTGTGTGTGTGTGTGTGTGTGTGAGTGTGTGTTTGGGTGTGTGTGTTTTGAGGTGCGGGTGGGTGCAGGCGGGTGCGGGTGGGGGAGTTTGGGTGAGGGTGGGGGAGGGTGGAGGTGGGAGAGGGTGCACGTGCACGAGCTGAGAATGCGCTTCCGCCGCATGAGGTATCACACACACAGTTACAGTTACATCGGCTTTCCAGCAAAGACTACCTCTAGTCCTAGTACCACCGCCCAGACCCAAGTCCAGTTCTGGCCCTAACAATTACTTTTGAGGGGCGGTAGCCACCAGCCGGCTGCCTGCCAACGTGTAGTCCCAGAGCAAAAAGGAGAGCTATTGTGCGACGCCTCCAAAATAGGTCCTAACTGCTTCTAGGGGATAGGGGGTCAAGTGGCGCTTGCCAATCTACTTGACCGCCGTGGTGGAGGGGCCGGCGCCTGAGGGGCAGCCGGACCGTACACCACGGCTCTCCACCCGACCCTATCCTGAGCAAGCTCAAACGCCGTGTCCGAAAAAGTCTTCCAATCAGAACGAGTGCCACTAGTTTCGCCTAGCTGCTGAATCAGTAGCTTAAGAAAATAGTGTCGGGAGGAGGCTGGAGGCCGGCCTTGCTGCCGAGCCACATCACACACACACACACAACCAACCAACCAACCAACCAAGTGTTACATGAGGCCGTCCGCATGCACCGGCAATGCCTGTACTACTAACAGCAGTACACCCCGGCCATTGTTACGAGGTCTGACCCGTGCACTGGGATGTCTTTCGAAAAGCGGGTGACCGACCAGCGCCTGAATCGAGCGAACACACACACACACACACACACACACTAACCACACACACACACATCATTAAATACCGTAGCTTTGGCTTCAGACCGATGAACTCGAGCTATGTGTCCCACCACCGCCATCACACACACACACACACACACACACACACACACACACACACACGCACGCACGCACACACACACCACCCACACACACGCACACACACTCACATACACTTACACGCACACGCCCCCCCCACACACCAACACACACACGACACACGCACACACACGAACACATGCCTTTGAGTCCGGCGGCGTTGGCTTCATACCGATAAACTCTTTGCCTCACCACCGCCAACACACACATACACACACACGCACACACACACGCACACGCACACACACACACTCACTCACTCACAAAAACACGCCCCCCCCCCCACCACACACACAAACACATACCTCTTCTTCTGGTCTCTCAGCTTCGGCTTCATACCGATGAACTCGAGCTCTTTGTTCAACCACCGCCACACACACACGCACACACACACACACACGCACGCACCTCCCCCCCTGACACACACACCCACACAATCTCTACACCTTCTTTGGGTCCCGCGGCTTTGGCTTCATACCGATGAACTCGAGCTCTTTGTCCGACGACTTCTGGATGCGGCGCCGCCAGATGAAGCCGCGGACGGCCGCCTGTGTGTGCGAGTGTGGGGAGGATGGCATGTGTGTGTGTGTGCGTGTGTGTGTGTGTGTGCATGTGTGTGTGTGTGTGTGTGTGTGATGGCGGTGGTGTGACCGTGTTGTGTTTCGTGTGTGTGTGGATGTGTGGATGTGCGGGTGTGGGTGTATGCGGGTGTATGTACGTCCATGCGTGCACGTGTGCATGTGTGTGTGCATGTGTGTGCGCGTGTGCATGCCCGCAGCTCAAGGCTGCCGCACACACACCGGTGTAGCACGTTGCAGCTCGAAAACACAAGTTACACACGCACACACACACACACACACACACACACACACAAACACGCTGCAGAACGCACACACACACACGGTGCAGCACGCACACACACTGCAGCAGCACGCACACACATTGCAGCACGTACACACACGCTGCAGCATGCACACACACGCTGCAGCACGCACACACACTGCAGCAGCACGCACACACACGTTGCAGCACGCACACTTGGGTCTAATGCGCCATCAAAGGCGTGCGACGGACTGTATAATTGACCACACACACTGCTGCAGCAGGAACACACTGCTGCAGCACGCACACACACACACACACACGCTGCATCACACACACACACACACACGCTGCAGCATGCACACACACGCTGCAGCACGCACACACACGTTTCAGCACGCATACACACGCTGCAGCACACACACACACACACGCTGCAGTACGCACACACATTGCAGCAGCATGCACACACACGTTGCAGCATGCACACACACGCTGCAGTGCGCACACACACACTGCAGCACACACACACACACACACACACACATAAATATACGCTGCAGCACTCACACACACTGCAGCAGCACGCCCACACACGTTGCAGCACGCACACACACTGCAGCAGCACGCACACACACGTTGCCGCACGCACACTTGGGTCAAATGCGCCATCACAGGCGTCCGACGGACTGTATAATCGACCACACACACTGCTGCAGCATGAACACACCGCTGCAGCACCCACACACACACACATGCACCAACACACAAACACACGCAGTAGCACGCACACACACGTTGCAGCACGCACACGCAAGCACACACACATCCACACACACACACAATGCTGCAGCACGCGCACACCGCTGCAGCATGGTCACCGGTGAGCTCCATGCCACGTGCGCGTGCGCCAGTGGTGTCATTAGCGCCCCCGCAGCCCCCGCAGACCCCGCTGCGGGGGCAAACCGGGAAATTTGGGGGGAAACTGCGGGGGCGAATCGCGGGAATTTCGTTCCGAAAAGTGTGAAATGTGTCGCCTCCTGCGGGGGCAATTCGGCATGTTCCCTCCCAAGTTGCGGAGGCAAACAGGAAATTCTTGGGTTCCCTAATGACACCACTGGCGTGCGCACGTGTGCATGCCACCATGGCGCCATACCACAGGCACTGTCCTGGTTACCCGAGGGTCCTACGGGCTTCGCGCCTACCCTACCACATCCCCAATGCCTGAGGCGGCGCCTCAGGCAGCGCGTTTACTTGCGGGGATCAGGCGGCGCCTCAGGCGCGCCGACCGCCTGGGGCGTCGCTCGAGGCGCACCCCTGATCGCCTCAGGCGCCGCCTTCGGCGTCATTCCGACCGCCTCAGGCGCCGACCCGACCGCCCAATGCGCCCACCACCGCCTGGAGCGCACCCCCGTCTGAATCAGATGTTATGACTGCATTCACTTGCGTGGATCAAACGATGGGGCTGTGGTAGGGCTAGGGAAGAAGTTCGGTCACCATTCGACACCAACGATGATGAATGATAACCAGGCTGGCGCGCAACCTCGAGTCCCGGGTAACCAATTACTGTCGAGTAATGTGAGATGAGTGGCTCCCACAGTAATAGGGGTAACTACCCCTGATACCTGCTCGTGGCCAGGGGTGCTAGGCACAAGTGAACGCAGGAACTTCAGGAGCTACAGGCACTACAGGAACAGTGGAGAGCCCGTCCCTGACACACCGCGCCCGCACCTGGATGCGGCGCGCCGCCTCGTCGTGCGACAGCGGCACGCCCATGCTGCTGCGCCTGTCCTCAATCTGCCGCTGCTTCTTGACGATCGCGAGCACGCGGCAGCGCTCGCGCGCCTGGCGGCCTGTGAGTGCGTACGGGGGCGCGTGTTGTGTCGTGCGCATGCACGTGTGCTTTGTGTGCTGTGCGTGTGTGCGTGTGCTGTGTGGGTGCATGCATGCGCGTCATGTTGCATGGGTGCATGCATGCGCAACAAACACGCGCGCGCCCATGCAACAGTCGCCTTGTGATTTGGCACTACACACCCTGCAGTGCCCATTATCGTAGTGCATGCGTGCATGCACCCTACGCATGCAGGCCAGCAACGTACCGCGCTCGTTCTTCTGCAGAATTGCAATCGCCTCCTCCTCACTCAGCGGCGCCCCGATCTTAATGATGGGGTCTGGCTGGCTGGGCTTCACATTGTACTTCTCCACAAGCGCCTCGAGGAATTTGTCGCGGTCGTCGAGCTCCTTGGCGCGGTCCTCAATAAAGTACTTTGGGACGGGGACCTCCAGCACCTCTGGCGTCAGCTTCAGGTCCACCAGGATGTCATCCATGCTCACAAAGTCCAGCCCACGGTTCAGCTTGACCATCCAGTGCCTGACCTCAAGCGTGCGACCGATGCAGGCCTCGAGTGCCTTGCGCATGTCGAGTCGCTTCTGGGGGTGAACCATCTGATCGTACGCCGTCTCCAGCTTGCGCAGAATCTGGATGTAGCGTATATAGATACAGGCCCATTCGGAGAGGTCCTGCGGCAGGCACGGCGCGGTAAGGCGCGAGGCATGGGCAAACGACTGTTGCATGTTGCCCACGCGGCTCGCATGCGCCCCACTACGCTTCTAATGTCTATGGATAGCACCTATGCGTGGTGCAACACTGCTTGAGGGGGTGGCACGGCCCCACCTTGGGCGCGAGCGCACTGTCCTCGGGGTTTTCCGCCTCCAGCTGGTCCAACAGCTCCATCATCCCCTCCCGCCACATGATGTCGAACGTGCTGCGCACATTTTAGAGCGCACGCAAGGTCGGCAGGCAAGGGAAAGCTGAGGGGGCGCTGCACATGCGTGCCATGCGCCATGCGCCAGCATGCATGGGGACCTACACGTTCGCCATCGCGTATACGGCCCACTCGTCGACGCTGGCACCGCCCCCTTGCTACTCGCACTGATGCGCGAGCGTCTGAGTGAGAGCGTCACGCGTGTTGCATGTGTCTTTCTTGTTATAAGCGACTGGGGCCGCTTGCTGCCGTCTGCTGTACGGTCGCGTGCACAAGTAGATAGTCGACGCCTCGCGACCAGCGGGACGAGCAGAACAAGACTGTTTGAGCTGCTGGGCTCTCACCATGCCCACACCTGCCCCAGGGCAAGAACCACTGCAACACCACTTGCTCTGTTGTGTTCTGCTAGGGTCGCGTCCTGTGCAGCGCACAGATACATTACCAAATGCCATGCGGCATTGTAAAGTGTACACAATGTATCCCGCCGTGCGAGCCCCAACCCATCATGCGCCTGAGGACGCGCATCTTCCTAGCACCGAATTTGAACTTGAAACGCAAACGCCTAGTGGCACTGCATGGAGGCAGAGGGGAGAGACAAAGCATGGGGGGGCTGCCAACCAGTCCAGTGGAGTCCACACTTCCATGGAAATTACGTCGACTGTGATTGCTTGAACGGACGCGAGGGGCAGCTGACGTCCTTTTGATGCACTGCTGAGACGTCACGCCCCTGGACGCCACGCCTCTCGACGCTACGCCCGTTGGCACATAACCGAGCCTTAGAGGGGCTGAGTTTCACAGATGTTACATGTATGCGGCCGGAGGACCCTGGGGTACATGCGGCGGGCCTCTATGCGGCGATGCTGCTGCAAACAGAAGGCCCAGTTTTTTGGCACACACTCTCTTGCCTGCTGTCACCTAGGCAGCACCCCCCCATCCCTGCCTCTGCGCTTCACACAGCTACCTGACACATATGACCGCGCTTTGTGACGCGCGACAACGGTGAATGGCCCCTGGGGGCAACCCTGGCCCAAATGGGGGGTGCGTTGAGGCCTAGCATACGACCTGGCACCTCCCCATCTCCCAGCACACACGCGCACTAGACGCTGCAGCTGCAGATGTGCTGGGGGGTGCCGAGTGTCGTGTGCCCTGGTGACCCGATCATATAGCGTGGCTGTGAAGCCCACGTGCCCCTGGCCGTTCATCTTCTTGGTGTGCAGGCCAAGCAGCGGTACCCAGGTTGGGCAAGGCCAGCACCCACACAAAATAAACTAGCTCAGTAGACGTGCATGCTCGCCCCGCCTCCCCCCACCCTGCTTTCTTGCACAGGTGTGATTCGGAATTCGTGTTTGGTGAGAGTTACAAGAGAGAGAAAAAACTCCCCCCCTCGCCTGCCCCTCGCCCTCCGCCACCCCTGGGTGAAACCATCAGGTGAAATCTAGCATTTTCATGGAGTGGCTCGGCTCCGTGTGCTATTGGTGTCAAACGCGTGGTGTCGCAGCATACACATGTCCACACAAAGACATGCCACACTGTATCATCATCACTTTCTGAAAAACTCGGCACTCGCAGGGAGCGCTGCCGCCCAGCAGCGCGCTCATTTGAAGAAGGACCGAGGGACGCCGTGGGCGTCGACTGTTGAGGTGCCACAAAGGCAGAGGCTGCTGCGCTGGCAGAGTCCGCTTCTTGCGAGCCCGGGGGGGCAGCATTGAGAAGAACCGTCTGCAGCTGTGGGATCGTCCCTGCTGCTACGATGGCCCCCTGGTTGTCGGCACAGCTGAGGTAGTCGAGTGCAAGCGCCGCCCAGCGCTAGATGTCTATCGGAGAGCCAGGCCTCAGGAGCTGAACAAGCAGCGCGATGGCACCAGCGGACGAGCGGCGCGTAACACTGGGCGGCGCAGTCGGCACTCCGCAGCTGACAGCTGTGTTTGACAGCTCTTCTACTCCCTGATGTCACTTAGCACACGCTGCAGCAGCATCGCAGCAAACGCAAGGCGGAGCTGCGGGTGACCCGCCTCCAGGATGTCCCCCAGCAGCGCCAGCGCACCAGCAGCCACGATGCAGCTGCGGTTTGACGCACTGTGGGCGGCAAAGTTCTGGAGTGCGCCCGCAGCCGCCACGCGCACATCAGCGAATCCCGGGCACAGCAGCTCCACCAGCGGCGGTATGGCACCAGCAGCGATGATGTCGACCGCGACATCTGCGTCGTCGCTGGAGAGGTTCTGTAGCAGTGTCGTAGCGACCCAATGCATCTCAAATGGAGAACTAGGCCCCAGAAGTAGAACCAGCAGCGGGATCGTGCCCGATGCAGCAATGGCGGCGACGTTGGCAGCGCTATCGGTGGACAAGTTGATCATCGCCCGTGCAGCGTCACACTGCATCACAGTAATGGTGCCAGCATCCGTGCCCGGGTGCAGAAGCTCCACGACTGAGGGGATGACACCAGCTGCGCGAATGGCGGCCTTGTTCGCGTTGCACGCAATGTTGATCAGAGCAACCAATACAGGCTGCAGGATGGGCCGTACACCGGACCGAAGCGTGTGAGGGATGGCGCTGGCGGCAGTGATGGTGACGCGCAGCTCGGGCTGGTCCTCGGCGAGACTCGACAGCGCCTCTGCTGCAGCAACCAGCACGAGAACTGGAGCCTCGGTCCCCAGAAGCTGCACGATCCGTGGGATAAAACCGGCAGCTGCGATCGCGCGCTTGTGGTCGCTGTGCTGGCACAGCTCGGTGATCTCCTCCAGTGCATCCTTCTGCTGCTGCGGCCTGTCTGACGCCCCGAGCTGGCGCATCAGCGCTCGCAGGCGCTCCGCGGGCGGCGGCGGCGCCACGGTGATCGGCCGGTTCCACCCGATGTCCCTCAGCGCCTCGGCCGCGGCCTGCACAAGGACGACAGGGGACTCGGAGCACTGCGCACCAGCTCTCCCAGCAGCGGCACAGCGCCGGCGGAGACCACATGTTCCCGGTTGTTTGCGGAGCTGACCGCGATGTTATGAAGTGTTAATATATGAAGTGTTATGAAGTGCGCCCGAGACAGCCATCTGCACGTCGACAGACCTAGGGCGCAGCAGCTCCACCAGTGAGGGGACGCAACCAGCAGCAACGATTTGGTCAGCGTTCTCTGGTTGCTTCCAGGCGAGGTTCGTCAGGAGCTCCCCAACAGCGCACTGCATGTCGGCTGGGACGCCAGGGCTCAGCAGTGCCAGCAGCAGCGGGAAGGCGCCGCACGCAACAATGGCAATCTTGTTGCGCGGGTTGTTGTCAGCCATGTTGGTCATCAACTGAACCGCGTGACGGCGCGTCTCAGCCACAATGGCCTCCAACTGCGTCTCGGGAAAACCCACCGCGCCACGGTGCAGAAGCTCCACGAGCAATGAGATTGCACCAGCTGCACCGATGGCGGTTTTGTTCCGAGGGTTGCTGGAGGCAAGGTTCATCAGAGCAACCATCGCACCGTACTGCGTGAAGCGCGAAGTGCCAGGCTGCAGCAGCAGAGCCAGCGGAGGGATGGCGCCAGATGATAATGCGGTGACCCTGTTAGCTGCGTTGTCGTGAGTGATGTTTCCCAGTGCTGCGGCGGCCTTGCCCTGAAGGGAAGATGGGTTCTCAGGGTCAAGCAGCCGCACGAGTCGAGGGATGGCGCCCGCTGCCGCGATGCTAACCCGCAGTTCATGCTGGGCATCAGCGAGATTCGCCAGCGTGTCAGCCGCCGCCATCTGCACTGCAATGGAAGATTCAGGCCTCAGAAGCTGCACGAGCCGTGGGACAGCACCAACAGCTGCGATTGCGAGCTTATTGGCATTTTCAGCGCTCAGCTTGACAATCTCTGCCAGTGCCTCGTCTTGCTGCCGAGGCCTGGCTGACGCGCCGAGCTGGTTCGTCGGGGCTTTGAGGTGCTTCTTGGATGGGGGAGGCATCGTGGTGTGCTTGGTCGGCTGCACATGTGGGGCCAGGGCAGATGGTTGGCGGGGCGTCAGGAGTGCGTCCGCTTTCGGGTGTGTGTGGTAGGAGCAGATATGCGGGCGGGTAGAGCAGGTTGGAGTACGGCGTGTGACCGCACGCGGGCGTGCGCGGCAGGGGCAGACAGGCAGCTTTGCAGCCTGCGCGTCGGGCGTGTGGCAAGCACGCACGCAGCATACCTCAGGCGTGATCCATGCATGCAAGGTCCACATTGGCCAGGCTGTGCTGGCAAACACTGGTTGCAAACGTGCGGGCGTGGGCAGCATGGACATGGACGCATGGCGCATGGGCGCTCGACCACCAAGCACCCTCAACCTCTATTTTTCTCTCCTCCTAGCCCACTGGTGCAGCTGTTAGGGCCTGGCTACCCAGCTGACGTGCAGGAAATTGCAGCAGAAGTATTGGCACGTCTTGCTCTGAACGATGGCAACAAGGTCACCATCGCTGCTGCCGGTGCCATCCCTGCACTGGTGCAGCTGTTGGGGCCAGGCTCTTGAGCTGGCACGCGGGAGAGTGCCGTAACAGCACTACAGCGCCTAGCTCAGAATGATAACAATGTGGTCACCATCTCGGCTGCCGGTGCCATCTCTCCACTGGTGCAGCTGCTGGATCCTGCTTCTGGTGATTTCATGCGGAGTAAGGCAGTAGGAGCGCTGATCAGCCTGGCTGGTCATACTGACAACAAAGTGACAATCGCTGCTGCCGGTGCCATCCCTCCACTGGTGCAGATGCTGGGTCCTGGCTTCACACAACAGATGCAGGATTACGCAGCAGGGGCTTTGTCGGGCCTCGCTGAGCATGCCGAGATTGCTCACCATCGCCACTGCTGGTGCCATCCCCTCACTGGTGCAATTGCTTGGGACTGACTCTGATGATTCTGATGTTGCGCATGTTTGCAGCAGCAGCGCTGGCAAGCCTTGCTGCCTCGAAACACGACATTACGGTCACCGTCGCGGCTGCCGGTGCCATCCCGCTACTGGTGCAGCTGCTGGGGGCTGACGCTTCATCTCCCCTGGGCACCGCTGTCCAGGTGAAGGCAGCAGAAGCGCCAATCCACCTTGCCTGTGATGATGAGACTGCAGTCACCATCGCCGCTGCTGGTGCTATCCCTCCACTGGTGCAGCTGCTGGGGCTTGATTCCGTAGATGGCATGCAACAGAGTGCAACTTGGGCGCTCATGAAGCTCGCCATGAACGCTGACAATGCGGCCACTATTGCGGCTGCAGGTGCCATCCCTCCGCTGGTTCAACTGCTGGGAGCCGACTTTCCGGCCGGCGTGCGGAAGAGTGCATCAGCAGCACTGAAGGCTCTCTGGGACAGCAATCGTGACGCAATTGCAGCTGCCTGAGCCAGTGCCAACTTGCTGCAGGAGATGTAAGGGCTAGGTATCGACCGCCCAGATGATGTGCCGGCATAATACATGAACTCAGGTTTACATGTTGACTCTTTGGACGTGGGCAGAAATGAACTCATATGATATGTTGTTGTTTTGGAACGTGGGCTTGTGTTGGAACACAACGGACGGTGGTAGGGTATGTGCACACCCGCTGATGAAAGTTAAAAAAAAATATTACACTTATGTTGCCGAGGGCGTGGTTTAAACCTCACACAGTGTGGAAATAAAATATAAACGTGCACGTTGAGAAAAGACAAGACACTTTTGTTGAGCTCTAGTGACAGCGTACGGTCACGCCTTGTATTGCATGTTGCTGTCCCTGTCCCTTGTCTCTGCCAGCGTCCCTGTGTCTCAACGACTTTGTTGTGCACTGTGCACAACACTGTGTGCACGGCTACTTTGAACATAGAATTCCCTGTCCAGGCCCACGCTCTGCTGTCATGATCCTTAAAGGCTCGGTCGCACGAGCGCCAGCGTGTCACTCCTGCCGGGTCATCAGCGGGTGGTGGTGGCGGTGGTGCTCTTGTGGTGGTGCCCTGGCTTGCGCTAAACAGGGTGCAAGCCACGACTGAAGCTTCGCAGCGTCAGCAGGATCGGATAGGATGGACAGGAGTATAGACACATATATGATTTGGGGAAAGGTGGTGTTATTGGCCTCATCAGACTTGTGGTACTGCCGCGGGCGTTGGAGTCGGCGGCGGCGCACTCCCATGTCGACGGTGCGAACTATCAACGAGGCGTCACACCGGGAGCGCGAAGCGAACTGAGTTGTGCTTGCGCGTGGCACGCGCTGGGCTCGCTTCCAACACACGTTCGGCATCACAATCCGATGGCTGGGGAAGCGTCAGCACCGGGCCGTCGTCCACAGTTGGCCAGCTGTCCAGCTCCGGCGATCCACCGTTGTGTTGCGCCTCGGTCACATCGGGCGCCGCCCGCAACGGCGTGCCCCCACCAAAAGCCATTGAGCACAAGTGGTCCGGCAGTGAGATCTTAACCTCTCGCAAGAACGCCGCGGTCGGCTCGGTTGGCTCAGGCAACCCCACCGAAGCCGCGCGGCGTAGTGGCTCCGAGCACGGCGATGATTTCCCGCCTGCTCCATCGTCAGCGTGGCGCCACGAGCACTGTGATTACCCAAGGGGAGGGAAGGCATTGTCGGAGAGCAGGGTCAGCTAAGCGCCGGGATCCGCATAACGCCCTTTCGACTAGTGAGTCCCCCGGCGACACCCCGTGCGCTCGGAGCCCCCTCTCCTGCGCAGACCCGCAGCACACCCACCTCGACAAGCTCAACATTCCCAATGACTCCCTTCAACGAGAACGACCCGATTTGCGTGCCTCGGATCCCGGCTGCAAGCAGGTTGACGCCGTTCTGCTCCCTGGCCTGCTCCCACACTTCAGCGCTGCACCATTGCATGCCGGACGAGGCCTACGGACGCGGTGGTGGCGCAGGATGTTGTGGCCACGTGTGCGCGTGCGTGCGTCACATGCGGAGGCCTGAGTGTGATGGCACCACGTGCCCCCGCCCTGCAGCCCTCAGCAGTAGCAGTAGAAGCAGCGGCAGCAGTAGCAGCGGCAGCAACGGCAGCAGCCGCAGCGGCTGCAGCAGCAGCAGCAGCAGCGCCAGCAACACTAACAGCAACTGATACCAACAATAGCAACAACAGCAACAACAACAACAGCAACAACCCCCGCACCTTGCTCGAGATGCGCGCCGCACGGTTCATGACCTTGCCTTGGTATGTCATGCGCCCGGTCAATGATGCCACGTCGGCCTGCACCTTCCCCACGTCGATGCCAATCTTGATCCGTGGCCCGCGGAAGAGCACGCGGCTCTGCAGCGGCGTCGACCCGCCCGTAAACTCGCACACCGGCTCGTGCAGGCGCACCTCCTCACACAGCTCGTGGCTGAGCAGCTCCTGTGGGAGAGAGGGCAAGCGTGCGGTGAGTGTGCGGCACCTTGACGGATACTTGCGAATGCCATCAGACGCCACGCCGTTTCGGCACCTCTGCTCTCACTCACATCACCGCTCCCCTCAGCGACCGCACTGCCCCCTACCCCACCCTCACCCACACACAAACGCATACACACCTCGTCCCATTGATGGTGCGTCATGACGCACTGCCCCCTCCCCCACCCTCACCCACACACGAACGCATGCACACCTCGTCCCACTGGCGGTGCTTCATGACCTCAATGAGGCCCGCCCCCCATGCGACGGCATCCACCGGGTGGTGGAAGGCAGCTAGGCACAGCCCGGACGAGGTGAGGTCGACGAGGTAGCCACCCGCATTGTGGAGCAGCTGCTTTGACAGAGCTGCGTACGCATCGAGTGCCACCTCCGACCGGTCCCTGTCCCATGCCTGCAGCGTTGCCAGCCCAACCATGTTGGCAAACGCGATGGTCACCTGTGCGCGTTTAGTGGGCAGATTGGTGTTTCATCAGCTGCGCCGAGACCAATAATGCATGTACCAACAAGGACGGTCAGTGATTTCCTTTTCGGCTCTACACAGCCATTTGGCTGTATTCCGGCTGTACTTTGATCTTGAACACAGCTTAACTGATTCAGTGGATTGGTAGTGTGGCAAGCCTGCCAGATAGAGCCCACCACGAGCTTCTGAATGGCCTCTATATGAGGACAAACGACCAACGTGAGGTCAACGGTCATCGTGGTCAAAGCAAAATCCGGCTGTGGAATAATTACTTAAAAACCATGAATGGAAAATCACTGCGCACCGTGCCGACGGGCGCGTCCATCACGCCCGTCTCCATCGTACTGAGCCCGCGCAGCGGCTGGAACACAGCGAGCCTCGCCACGAGCGGCCTCTCGATCGCCTGGTACACGCACACATGGCCGAGCGTGTCGTCCTTGGTCGTGTGCTGGCCCATGGCCAGCGCGAGAACGCCCTTCAGCGCCCGATCCGGATGCAGGCGCTCAAACGTCTGTTTCGTCATCAAAACCATGCCGCCGGCGCCTGTGCGGCAGGCATGGGCGGGCGAGGGAGTTCTTTTGGGGTGGGTGGGGGGAATCGCAGCGTTAGTCACCGCGCTCATCCTCGGGGTCGCTCGTCTGCCGGTGACTGGCGTTGGAAGGTCTTCAGGCAGCCTCCATGACAACTCTATCGTCCATGCACCCCTGGAGGGTGGGACCTGGCCATGCATGAGGCTTGGGGCGCCGGCTAAGCCCCATGCAAACGAGAGCTGGACAGCCATGCACTGCCAGGCGGGGACCGTTCCGGTCAGCGCCAGTCGGCTCTGCCGGCTTGACTGGCCACAAGGCCACTACTGTGACCCTGAGGAAGGTCCTCTCCTATATGCTCCTTGCCAGACATGTCTCTCAGAGACCGCTGTTTGGGGTAGTCTAGCCGGCGGGAGCGGTAGTCTATCGGCCGGGAGCCGGCGGTACTCTAGTACTGAAGTGTGCTGGAGTATCGGCGGGTGTCTCTAGTAGAAGAGTAGCCTGCTTAGCTGGAAACCCCGTATTACTGTTACTGGGTGGGGAGGAACGTGTTGCACAGACCTTAACCCGACAGAGAAACAGAGTGACAAGCCAAGGCCGAGGCCCGAACAGGGGACAGGGGACAGAAAAGACAGGCGGGCAAAGCAGAATAGTCACAGCGGGGGGGAGTGCACGGAGTAAGGGGGCGTCCTCTTGGATGGTCAGGCACGCAGGCAGGGCGGGTTGTAGCATGCGGGGGCGTATGGTGGCCTCAAGTCAAGATACTTATCAACTCGGTTTGGTAACCGGCCCCAGCTTAAGGGGTTGGTGGCAGAGAGACCTTGGGTCTGTCTGCTTCTTTTATTTACCAAAAGACTTGGTTTTGCGCCCCCCCCCCCCAGAGCTTTGAGGCAGGGTCCCAACCAGGCACCCACCCACCTGCGTCTCCGACGGCCTTTGCGATGGCAAGCGGTGCACCACCAAAGTACACGCGCCCTGCGTGTGGTGTGCGCGTGGCGCAAGGCGCGGGGTGGGCGTCAAGATGAGATAAGATGGCCACGTGTGGTGTGGGGCAAGCGTGGAGATATGCAGCCCACACCAGGGGGGGGAGGCAGA
The DNA here is from genome assembly GCA_016618255.1 of Chlamydomonas sp. UWO 241. Classification (NCBI taxonomy): domain Eukaryota; kingdom Viridiplantae; phylum Chlorophyta; class Chlorophyceae; order Chlamydomonadales; family Chlamydomonadaceae; genus Chlamydomonas; species Chlamydomonas priscui. The sequence continues at coordinate 163,648 of VFSX01000126.1, read as the reverse complement.
GGCGGGGGCTGGGCAGCCTGCTCTGGAGATCGCTGGCTGCACTGTGCCAGGCTCACCGGATGTGGCGTTGCGCTCCACATCAGAATTTTGCACGCCAGAGTGCATGCCGATGCGCACGCGCAGGCCCTGTGGACAGTGTGGAGTCAAACGGGGTGGGGAAGGGACGGGTAAGACGGGTGGAATGGGACGGGTCAGACGGGTACGAGGCCACACGCAGCGCAACGCCCGCCGGCAGCGCGGCGCTGTACTAGGTTCAGTGTTTGGGCGGCGCTTTACTACCGTAGTCACGCTTTGCCTTTGCGCCTAATTTTGTCTGAAAACGCCCCGTAAAGGCTCCGTAAATGTGAAATCAAGTCCGAAAACGCCCCGCATAAGGAAAAAAGTCCCCTGCGGGTTTCGAGCCCGGATCGACGCTCTTCAAGCCCCGCAAAAAGCCGCCGCGGAGGCAGCGCTTAGACGAAATTTCGTCAAAAAAGCCCCGCAAAGGCCTAGAATTCCAAATAAAGAGACCCCTTTAGTGGACCCCCGCAAAGGCAAAGCGTGACTACGGTATGCACTACGAACAGGTTCCCCACGACGGCCCGCACCTTGAACACCGTGACCTGGCTTTTCACCACGCCCGTGTCTGCGGGGCTGCCCTCCAAGGTCCACGCCAGCCGCAGGAACTTGGCCATTGAGATGGTCGCCACTTTGACGCCACCCGGCACCGACGAGTCCAACGATGCAGCGTTTTCAGACGCGCTCGCCGCCGAATGCAGCGACTGCAGCAGCTCGCGCGCCTTGTCCAGTTGGCGCATGCCCTCTGTGTCGGCGGCTGGCTCGGCCATTTTGGCCGCCTTTTTGGCCGACGGAGACGCATAGACACGAGAGCGGCCGTGCAAGCTGGCCGCATCCAGGGAAGGCGCAGCGGCGGTGGCGCTCTTGCTGCGCGCCGCCACGGCATGCGGCATTCGGTCGGGGGTCGTGCGCACCATCAAGTGCGACTGAACCGCCGAGCCGGCGGCGCACAACGTCGATTGCGAGTCAGGGGGCACAAACAGTGCGAGCGCATTGTCCCACGAGCCGTCGCTCGCAAAGTTGAACAAGCACCCCGGAGCAATGGCGGACGGGCGGTTGAAAGGTCCATCGCCCGGGGTCAGCAGCCGGGAAGCCAGGAGCAGTGCAAAGCGTCCGTCACCGCCGCCAGCTCCCTGTAGCGCTGCGCATGGCCCCATCGCCAGTGGTGCGCACAATGGGTGCTGCAGGAGCTCGGGCTCCCATGCCGCCTCCAGCAGGCTCCTTTGCAGCTGCAGCGCAAACCCTAGCGCGTCGCTCGGGGTGTGGAACGCGAGCAGGAACGAGTCGCCCTCTGTCGCCTGCTCGTACCCGCTCCATTTGGCCAGGGTCTGGCGTACGACTGTGTTGTGGGTTGCGATCGCGCACTCCATCACATCCGGTCCCAAGGTCTCCCAGAGCGGGGTACTGTTCATGATGTCAGTCACGACGAGTGTGGTGCCCTCGCCTGGGGACGGCGCCAAAAGCCCGTCGAACAGCGATCGCCTCCTGTGGCGCAACAACAGGAAAGATCGTGCTCAGTCCCATGGGTCGGAAAACGGGGCGTTCTGCGACACCTGTCGCGTATTTGTTAGAAGATCTGGTGGTGTGGCAACGTTGTAAGCTACATGTCCCTTCGTAACAAGGCGGGCACGTGGGGTGGGTTTGCAGCTATGGATTTTGTCGCGCTTGGTGCTCCTACTGTAGGGTACTTGTCTACTCAGCTCCCTCGATCCCACGCCCCCAGGGTGCGTCCTGTTAACTGCAAACTGTAAACTGCTCCCACTGTGCGTGACACTGCGGTTATAGCAGCCAGGCACACCCAGTGATTTCCTCATCGTCCCAACACAGCCATTTGGCTGTATGCCGGCTGTACTTTGACCTTGCACAAAGCTCAACCCATCCAGTGGAGTGTCAGTCTGACAAGCCCGCCAGGCAAAGCACGTCAATAGCTTTCAAATGACCTATGTTTGAGGACAAACGGTTAACGGCAGGTCAACGATCAACGCGGTCAAAGCAAAATCCGGCTGTGGAATAATTAATAATGATAATAAAAAAAACGAAAAGGAAATTACTGGGCACACCTGTAGCGCATGACGACCACGACGATGACCAGAGCCAAGAGAAGGACGGCGAGCGGGATGACGACGCCAAGGTTGATCGCCAGCCTGTCGCTGCCGCCTGCATGCGTGTCGGGCTGCTGGGTGGGATGTGGGGGAGGGGGTGACGCGACCGGGATGCCTAGGCCAGCTTGCAGCGACCGCTGCACCACGTCGCGTGGGCCGCTGCTGGCCAGGATGGCGGCGTGCTCGGCGGCCACGTTGGCAGCGATCTGGGCGGGCGCCATGCCGGCGGTCGCGTTCTGGAGCGCGGAGTAGAGCGTGGCCATGTAGCGATGGCCGCCGAGCATGCGGAGGTCCGGCACAAAGTTGGGGTGCTGGAACAGGGGCGGGGGTGGGGTGGGGTGGAGGGGTGTTTGTGTGGGTGTGAGTGGGTGTGCGTGTGAATGTATTTGATTCCAAGAGTTCAGGGTTTGGGGGCGATCGAGAGGGGTGGGGTGGGGGTGGGGGTGGGGGGCAGGGGTTTCACGCTGCGCAGCGTGACCTGCAGGTTTTCGGCATGTTTCAGTGTGTAGGCATGCTGCTTTTTTAGGCATGCCACAGGTTTTTGCCCACCTCGAGAGGGGGGGGGGGCAGTGATTCCCCTGCGAGCCGTATACCGCTCCGAGCCAGATTTCCCATTTCCTAGAAAACCACCCCACTCTTAGTGGGTGAGGGCGTGGGGCGATGCGTTGGAAAGCTCTTGCCGAGAGCAGCACAACGGCATGCATTGCATGAATACCCGCTGTGTATTTTGCCAAATATGCGCGGTCAAAGTTGCTGGAGCTGGCAAAAAAACTAATTACTAAAATCCTTCCCAGGGACCACTGCGGGGGTGGGGGGTGGGGTGGGGCAGGCGAGGGGGCAGGGGTTTCACGCTGCCGCAGGATTTTGCCCACCTCGAGTGAGCCCTTGATCGTCGTGAGGAAGTCCGTGACGGCGCGCTTGTTGTAACCGATGGCGCCCCAAGCAGCGAGACTCTGCGCGCTCGTGTCCAGGTGCGACTTGCGGTACGGCCCGACGACCCCCGCCGTCATCACCAGCTCCTTGCTGTAGATGGGCTCGGATATGAAGGACCACAGGGAGTAGGTGGCCTGCTGGTGCCCCTCATCTTGATAAGCGTTGACAAACCCCGAGAAGCTCCCGATGCCAAAGTGCGGCGCTCGGTTCACGAGCACCATGCTGCCGTTGTACGTGCGCTCGAGCGCTGCGAGTGGGCACAGCGCTGGCGTGCACTCCTCCAGCCGGCCGGTCTGCCTGTTCAATGCCCGTGTAGAGCCGGGCACCATGGCTGTGCCGATCAAGCTTTGCATGGAGGTGTGAAGCGAGACGCCCTTGAACAGCGACTCGAACGCGATGGTGATGGCGCAATCGCCCGACATGAAGTGCGGGTTCAGGATCTCGCAGCTGGTGGCGGAGTACGGCAGCAGCTCTTGGATCAGCTCCATCGTCCGCGTCATCACCGCCGCCCCGCCGAGCAGCTCCATGGTCGCCGGGTCCCACAGGAATCCCGTCCTTGGGCCAGTCGTCTGCGTCATGCTCGCAAGTATTTGACTGACGGCAATCTGCCCGTCCCAGTTGCAGTCTGAAAGCTGCCAGCAAAGAGCGTAGTCGGCTTCGCCGTCCGCATTGAAGTCTGATGAGTTGAGCGTCTGCGCGGCATACACGAGGTCCTCCCTGCACAGTGGTGGCACCAACAAGCGATGTTCTGGGTCAAGGGCGCGACCTGGCTTGGCAGCAGTGGTGTCATTAGCGCCCCCGCAGCCCCCGCAGCCCCCGCTGCGGGGGCAAGTCGGGAAGTTTTGGGGGAAACTACCGGGGCGACCGCGGAAATTCTGCTCCGAAAAGTGTGAAATTCTACGATTTCCACACTTCCGCGGAAAAACGCCTCCTACGTGGGCAATTTGGCATGTCCCCTGCTATATTGTGGGGGCAAACAGGACATTCTTGGTTTCCTAAATGACACCACTGCTTGGCAGGCACAACCTGGCCCGCTGCGTGGCCTTGCGGGCTCTACTAGTAGATCTTCCCTAGACGTATAGTCCAGGCCTGAACTCACGCCCCGGGGTCCTCCGGGCGCGTACATGTAAAAACTGTAAAAACTGGCAGGCCCAACCATATTCCCAAACGGCTATGGCGGCGCCTCAGGCGCCGCCCTGACTTGTGCGGATAAGGCGGCGCCTCGGGCGCGGCGACACCGCCTCAGGTGCCACCGTGGTGAACCCCAAACCGCCTTTGCAGGCACCCACCACCAGTGGTTCCGCTAACAAATAATGGGGAAATGACGGCCCGACCCGGGCCTTACGCTCATCCCGCCAATTTCAACCCAATGAGGCGATTTTTTGCACGAAACGTGTGAAAATTGCCATTTCCACACTTTTCGGGTCGAAATTGGCAATCTCAACCCGACTCGCCAGCTCCAACCCGGCAATCTCAACCCGAAAGTGCACTTTTTTGGGTTGCAGGTTGGCTAACGGAAACACTGCCCACCACCGCTTGCGGTGCACCCGACCGCCTCAGGCGTTGTGACCGCCTTGGCATGCGCGCCTCAACAGGAGAGCTTGGCATGAGACCCGATGCTTGCAGGCCATCACCCGAGGGACCTGCCCCATGCTCTCTCGCCCTCTTCCCCCGCCTCATAGACACACGACCAGGGGAAAGGGCCCTACCACATTCACAACGCCTGAGGCGGCACCCCAGGCGTCCTATTCCGTGGCGCGGATCAGGCGTCGCCTTGGGCGTCATCCCGACCGCCTCAGGCGCCGCACCGACCGCCTCAGGCGCCCACCACCGCCTGGGGCGCACCCCGGACCGTCTCAGACGCTATGACCGCATTCCCTGGCGCGGATCAGATGTTGGGATTTGGGTAGGGAGGCACACAGCCTGGGCTGCTCATCTCACCAGGTGTTTGGTGTGCTGAGGTCAGCTGCGGTGAACACGTCACGGCGGTACATGAGTGACACGGGCTTGCCTCCGATGGGCACCCCGATCGTCACACCGCCGTACGTGCTCGTGATCTCGCGAACGTACCTGTGTATGGGTGGGTCTTGGGATGTTTGCATTTGTAGGGTTTAGGGTCTAAGGTTTAGGGATTTAGGGTTTAGGGTCAGTTTAGGGTTGAGGTTTTAACTTTGGCCGATGACACGAGAAGTGCAGCATGCACTGACACGTGGTTGCACACACACGCGCGTGCACACACGCACGCACCCGCACCCGCACACGGACGCGTGCATACGCACACACACATGCACAGAAACACGCACACACACACAAACGCGCGCACACACACAAACGTGCGTGCGCCCACGTGTGGGTCTAATACGCCACCAAAGACGTCCGACGGGCAGTAACATCGACCACACATGCAAACGGGGCCTTATTTTGACAGCTGCCGGCCTCTTTCCTTGGATCTAATGCGTCATCAAAGGCGTCCGACGGATTGTAAAATCGTCCGCGCACGCGCGAGTGCATACCAGAGGTTTTCTTCCCGACCGGGAGACGAAGTAAAGCGTGCCCGAAGGGCGCGTGCCCGATGGTTTGGGGGAGGGTGCGTTCGGGAAAACCGACGTGCAGAGGCGTTTTGTCAGGGAAGAAGTGCGAATTCGTCAATTTCCGCACTTTTCGAAGCGATTCTTTGGGCTGCAGCCCGACATCCCGACGAAACAAGGAAACCTTTTTCGGGAGAACCGAAAGGATGACTGACCCCAAGGAAACCCCTGACGCACACACACACGCACACGAACACACACGCACAGAAACTAGCAAAAGTACAGAAACACACACGCACACGCACCGAAACACAAACAGGAACAAGCACAAAAAAAAAAAAACGCACGCGCGCACGTATGCGCGCCCACGTGTAGGTCTAATACGCCATCAAAGGCGTCCGACGGACTGTAACATCGACCACACATGCATGCGCACGCGCGCGTGCAGACTCACTCGGTGACATCGGACCATTGGATTTTGCTGTCTTCCGTGATGAATACGTTGAGCGGCACGACCAGTTCAGTGGTGGTGACGACACACGCACACACGCACACACACGCACGCACGCACACACACACACACACGCACATACACGCACACACACACACACGCACGCGCGCGTTAGGCGGGCGGTTGCCAGGGGCTCCCGCCCTGGCGCCGCTCGATGGCGGACAACCGGGACAACTGCGCTTGGTACTGGGCGGCTGAAAATCTGGAAATTTACCCTGAGCGGCTGTGACGCACAGCGCTACTGATGAACTGGTCCTGATGGGGCGAGGCTATGTGGCAGATGGGGCAGCGGTACGATGGAGAGCACGATGCACGATGGCGAGAATTGCGGCGAGCATGCACCCCCTCTCACAACGATCGGAACTCAAGCAGATTGCGGCTCCTAATGGTTTACTGTGCCTGGATGGAAGAGAGAGACGGATGGCGAGAAATTGAGAAACATGGGAAGCGAGGCACATGCGGCTAGGCTTTGTGAGGAGGTTGCGGCGCAGGGGTTCCCTGCCCCAAGGCGCAGATTATTAGATGGCGACGCGATCGATGCACCAGCCGTGCGGCATGGGGCGAGGCGAGGCCCCACCAGCGGGCGGGCACCATAATGGAGATGGCGGCTAAGAACGGGAATGCGGCTACCGGGGATGAGGCTACGGGTTATGCATGCCAGGGGACGGCGGACAAGGCTAATGCGTCACGGCGCATGGGTAAAGAACGGGGAATGAGGCTACGGGAGCTGGCGGGCGCGGCGCGCGCATGGCGCGCGCGGCGCATGGGGGTTGCATGGCGGCGCTCTGCGCGTGCATGCATGGAGGAGATTGCTGGCGGGCATGGAGGAGATTGCTCGTGGGCGTGGAGGAGATTGCAGGCGGCAGCATGGAAGCGGATGGCGAGAAATTGAGAAACATGGGAAGCGAGGCACATGCGGCTAGGCTTTGTGAGGAGGTTGTGGCGCAGGGGTTCCCTGCCCCAAGGCGCAGATTATAGATGGCGCAGCAATCAATACACTAGCCGTGCGGCATGGGGCGAGGCGAGGCCCCACCAGCGGGCGGGCACCATAATGGAGATGGCGGTTAAGAACGGGGAATGAGGCTACAGGGAGAGGATACGGGTTACAGATGCCAAAGGGGACGGCGGAACAAGGATCAGCCATAGGTGTCACGGGGAATGGCTAAAGAACGGGAATGAGGCGGGTGGTACGGGTGCTGGCGCGCATGGAGCGCGGCGCGGCGCATGGAGATCGCATGGCGGCGCCCATGCATGGACGAGATTGCTGGCGGGCATACAGGAGATTGCTGGCGGGCATGGAGGAGATTGCTGGCGGGCATACAGGAGATTGCTGGCGGGCGTGGAGGAGATTGCTGGCGGGCATGGAGGAGATTGCTGGAGCCAATGGCGGCGGCGGGACTAGTAGTAGAACACAGGCGCACACCAACAATGCGTTGCTGTCACTACCTGGGTGGTATAGGGTGGATCTGGGGGCCCAGTGTCCTGTCTAGGTCCAGTGCGTGCGCGCGTGTGGGGGTTTACCCTCACCCCTACCAGGTAGCCAGCCAGTTTCCCACTGAAACTGAGTTTAAGGTGTCGGGCGCTAGCGCCGACACCGGTCTTATACATCATTACTGGTGTCACACAGACTGTAAGATCCATCATCATCATCATCACTCATTCGGTGACGTCGGACCATTGGATTTTGCTGTCTTGTGTGATGAACGCGTTGAGTGGCGCGACCAGTTTAGTCGTGGTGACGACACACACACACACACACACACACACACACACACACACACACACACAAACACACACACGCGCACGTGCATACTCACTCGGTGACGTCGGACCATTGAATTTTGCTGTCTTGTGTGATGAACGCGTTGAGTGGTGCGACCAGTGTAGTCGTGGTCACGAGGTCGACGACCGACGCGCCGTCCACAAACCACCCGTCGTACGCGAGCGGCGACGTCTGCTCAATGAATTGAAGTTCGCCAATGATGTCGAGGTGGTCGACGTACTCTGTGATGACCTGGGGGAAGTGATGTGTGTGTGTGTGTGTTTGTGTGTGTGTGTGTCTGCGTGTGTCTGCGTGTGTTTGCGCGCATGTGTGTGTGTGTATGCATCATCAGAGAGGGTATCGTTGCTGAGCTCCGTCCAGGTCACGTTCATGTCAGTGTGGCCTGCGTGTGATTCATGATGGATTTTACAGTCGGGTGTGACGCACCTACCGGCAGCGTATTTGACCTTGCTCGGCGTATAACGCCCGAGCGCTACAGACGTGTGGCTGGCTACTGGTGGGGGAGGGGGCTATTGGGTCGGGGCTGGACCTAGAGAGGGCACTCGGCCCCCAGATCTGACTACTGATGTAGGGATTTTTTTTTTAAATACTACTTTCTGGGAGCCGGCGTGCGGACCAACGCCCCGTTGACTGCCTTGACTGCTGCCTTAGCGTTAACTATTGGCCGTCAAATATAGGCAAATTTCAAGCCCGTGACGAGCTCTATCCGATGGGATTGTCAGACCATCGAGCAACTTGGTTGGTTGAGCTGTATCTGATGGGATCGTCAGGAGCCAAATGGCTCCAAATGGCTCCCAAGAGCCCAAAACAAAATGACTGCCGGGGGGGGGGGGGGGGGCATTACATGTTTTCTAGAGTTTAATGTTTTCATGTTTGAGAGGTCGCTCCCGCGTGCTGCTTTTTTGTTTAGGCCTCGTCTGGGCTGCTCTGTGGCCCTGTGGCCATGGCAGTGATCAGTGATTTTGTTTTAGGCTCCTGGGAGCCACTGGGGGCCATTTGACTACTGACGAACCCAGCAGATACAGCTCAACCAACCAAGTTGCTTGATGGTCTGACGATCCCATCAGATAGATCTTGTGAAGAGCTCAAAATGACCTATATGTGATGGTCAACGGTCAAGGCTAAGGCAGCGGTCAAGGTGGTCAATGGGACGTTGGTCCGCGCGCCGGCTCACAGGAAAAAAAAACTGAAAACTGGCAGTGATTGAAATGATTTTCTGGCGCCATTTAACTGAAACTCCGGCTCCGTGGCCCCCAAATCCGGCTCCAAACGCCGGAAAAAAACACTGGGCCATGCACTGCTTCTCGACCGACCATGTGCTGGACCCCTGCAGCAGTCATGCTGATGCACGTGCACGTCATGCATGGTTACGGTTGATGTGTCATCACTGTTCTGGTTGTGAGTTGTTTCAGGTCGGCCCCCATCCCTACCACAGCCCCATCGTCTGATCCACGCAACTGAATACGTTCAAAACGTCTGAGGCGGTCGGGGTGCGCCTCAGGCGGGGGTGGGCGCCCAAGGCGGTCGGGGTGGCGCCTGAAGCGGTCGGGATGCCGCCTAAGGCGGCGCCTGGGGCGATCGGGGGTGCGCCTCAGGCGACGCCTGAGGCGACTGGCGCGCCTGAGGCGCTGCCTGATCCGCGCAAGTAAATGCGTCGCCTGAGGCGCTGCCACAGGCGTTGGGAATGTGGTAGGGATGCGTCTGTTCGGCTTACCCTGTACCCCGTCCTTGACTCGAAGTCAGCCACGATGCGCTCCATATCATTCTCCGCTTGTAATGGAGCCAGAATTCTCAACGGCTACATATTGGAGTGTGTGTGAGTGTGTGTGTGAGTGGGTGCGTGCGTGTGTGAGTGTGTGTGTGTGCGTGCGTGTGAGCGTGTGTGTGTGTGGTTGTGTTCGCGTGTGTCACCACAGCTGTGCGTGTGTGTTTGTTCGGCGGTGCTTGTGTGTGTGTGTGTGTGTGTGTGCGTGTGTGTGTGTGTGTGTGTGTGTGCGTCTGTGCATGCATGTTGAGATGTTACGTGTAACTGACCCGCAGGCCGCTGCTGCTTTTGTCGAACCCATCAGTGCAGCTCGAAACGAAAGCGTTGACGACTTTGGCGACGGCTGTGTACTTGTCGTCCGCGCTGCGAGGTGGGTGAGCACGACACACATGCACATGCGCATGCAGTACATCGAGTATTGAGGTCATTGCACTGCACTGCTCCTACTGAGATCTCCCAGATAGTCATGGCCTGGCCTCGCACACTTGCCCCCCCTGGAAAGCAGCAAAAATAGGCTGCTGGGTTGTCAGGCTGCCAGGCTGCCAGGCTGGACACATCCGATACACTGCGCACTCCCAGCCCATCCCTTGACAGCCCTCCAGACAAGCTTGCCTGATGTTGTCACCAGTAGCGATCAGGATGTCGCGAACCAAGCCTGTGTGGGGGCGCGTGAGGCGGGGTGTTATGTGCTTCCACGCGTGCCGCATGCTGTATGTGTATGCCCGTGCGTGTGCTCGCGCGTGCCTGCGACGCAGCTAGAAGTAACAGTCCTCGCTTGTGCGCCCGTCGGAAGGGTTAGCAGGAGGGTTAGCACCGCGAGCCACAAAGCTGCACCAAGCTGGTGCCGTGGCATGCCAGCCAGCTGTGACAATATCAAGAGCGAGCCGAGGCGCACGGGGACCCTGCTGGGGGCTGCAGTACAGAGTGGGGGGCTGCACCCCTAACGGTTACCCCTAGCGGTAGTCATTGCCTGTGACACCCCACGGTGTGGGGATAGCTCCAGGTGCAGGTGGTTTCAACGCCGGTAATTGTAAGCTGTAGCTCGAGCACGCGAGTGGAGGCATGTGCAGGCGCTGAGGGGGCGCAAGGGGGCGGACAAAATGGGGCATGCAACCAGTGCGCAGTCGAGTTGTTGTCAGGGTTGCAGTATCGCCGTGTTTGCGTTTTTACCGTTTGCTTCCGTGTTCCGGAACACGGTACGGAACACTTACACGAACGGTGGAAGTGTGGACAGTGGAAGTGGCTGCAGAAAACGCTGCAGAAAACCACGTGGCCATTTCAACTAAACAGAAAACCACAAACATACGCCGAATCGAGCGCTAAAAAAAAGTCCAACGTCATTCTACTCGTCAAGAGCTTTCCATGTTTATCAATAGCATCTGCTTTTAACAAATCGCCGAGTCAGTCAAACTATAGCGTCGTGAAGCGTTGTCTTCACCCGAGCGATTTTTCGTCAAATAAAAACCGTAGTGCCGCTAAGCCTTTCCGCCTACTATTGTAAAGCTCTGAATTAATGTAGTATGTCGTGCTTTGTCGCGGATTTTCTTTTTTGCGTTTTGACGGCATTTGTTTTTTTGAAAAATACCTTGTCGGCACTTTCTCGGGAATATTTCGTCGGCAAGGCCTGGAGGGGGGGGGGGGGGCAGAATCGTTTTTTTCAGACCCAGCGTTGTTTTATTTTCAAAACGGTCCTCCCCCCCCCCCCCCCCCCCCCGTACAGTTACAGTTACAGTTACAGTTACATGGCATTCCAGCTAAGACAACACTAGTCCTAGTGCCACCGCCCTGTGAAGGACGATAGCCACCAGCCGGTTACCTGCCGTCTAGACTACCGCTCCCGCCGGCTAGTTTAGACCCAAACAAGTCCCTGAGGGACATGTCTGGCAAGGAGCGTATAGGAAAGGACCGTCCTCCTCCTGGCCTTTGAGGCCAACCACGCCGGCTGTGCCGACTGGCGGCGCTGAAGCAGAAAAGTCCCCGCCTGGCATGGTGCATGGTTGTCCAACTCCATGCATGGGGCTCTGCCTGCGCCCCATGCGTCATGCATGGCCAGGTCCCACCCTCCAGGGGGGCCTGGGCAAACAGAGTCGTCATGGCAGGCTGCCTGAAGACCAATGCCGACGCCAGTCACCGGCAGACGAGTGCCCCCGAGGGTGAGCGCGGTGACAAACGCTGCGATGGTGAAGCGGATAAACTCTGTTGTTGCCTCGGCGGTCACCACCGCTGAAGCCCTGATGGTAGCTCGCCCCCACGAGCAGCCATCTTGACCGATGTCCAGCATGCATTGACGGGCGCCAGCTCCTCCGCTCGTCGATCAACTCGTCGAGATCGGTGCCGCATGGCGTCCTGCATGGGAGGAGGATAAGGGCCGTCTCCCAGCACGGGTCGCGGCAGCGCCGCGGCTACTCGCCAAGCCATGACAGCGCCGGGCAAGCCGCTCCTGTAGTTTCCACCGAGAAACAGTCTAGCAGGAGCCAGGCCAGTCGTATTTTATCCCGCTCGTCAGCGGCACGGAGATCCTAGTCACCAGCAGCGCCGCATTGCTGGGTCCAGGGCCCGGCGACGAGAACGCGCCTCCGTTAATCCCCCAGACCTTATCTGCCGGAGCTGAAACGTGGTGGGCAGCTTTGACATCGATCCCATTCCATCGCCCTGTTTGGGATGCTGTACATCCCAATCCTGTTCCTGAAACGGGCCTCGGAAGGCGGCCACACGCCCTGGTGCAGCCCCACACGCCGTGGCCCCTTCCACACCCTCCCAACTATTCAACCACATGATTGACCATGGATTTGGCATTCCTGTCGTTAAACGAATCCATCGCGTTCTTCCTCATCCCAATTGGAGGTCTGCAGAGCATTCTGGCTCCGAGGGGGGGTGAACCAGTGGTCCACACCAATCGCCCGGTATGGACCCTTTCACACCCCCACACCACTGCACTACCTATTTGGTGTGTGGGGGATCTGGGGTGGATTTGCACTCCTCGAGACAAGAGGAATCCAGCACACCAACTCTTGTGTCGAACGGATGTCAGAATAAAAACTTACATAAAATATTCCGAGAAACGGTCCAGACCCCCCCCCCAAATTCCTATTTTTTTAGAGTGGAATTCTCCCTCATTTAGGGAAGGGAAGGGCATGGCGACGGTCCGGTGAGAAACTTCGAAGATCTTCAACGTTGGGTCTGTTTCTAACTTCCCTGCCCCCCCCTGGCAAGACTGACCGAAACTACGGGAGGTTATAAGTACTGGTGAATATGAAAATCCCTTGACGAGTAGAATAACGTTGGAACTTTCAGCGCTCGATTTTTAAGGTGTGTTTTACGCGCCAGATGGGTTGAACGGCGGCCATACTTGCACCGTTCACACTTCCACAACCGTCCGTGTTTTCGTGTTCAGTGTTCTAAACCGGGACACGATTGAAAAAACAAGAAAGAAAAAAAACTGTGTTGTGCAACCACCCTGGTCGTTCCTCTCAGTTGAGGCACTGGCGCGCGTGTGCCGTGGTGGCTGGTTTTACAGGTTCTACACGTGCGCGCCTGGAGCACCCCTGGCGTGAGCTTAGGCCTAGACTTCACGTCTAGGGGGGCGCCTGGTAGGCTGGCGCGCTGCGTGGCCTTGCGGGCTCTCCTAGTAGAGTCCCCCTAGACGTGTAGTCTAGGCCTAAATTAATTAAGGCGTACGTGTAAAACCTGTACAACCCGTCAAGGGAGGCTCTGCTAGGAGAGCCCGCAAGCAGACGTGGTGGCTGGAAGTTGCGCGGTCACGCGCGATGGCCTGCAGCGGGGAGGCATGCATGCGCCAGTGGTTCTGTGAAGGATCTTGGGAAAATGGCGAGTCACCCCGCGCCTCACGCTCACTTCCTCGATCCCACCCCGCAGGAGGCGGATGTTTGGTGCGGATGTGCGAAATTGTGTATTTTCACACTTTTCAGAAATTTGAACAATGTTAACCTGCGGCTCCAGACTGAATCAGCGCGTCTCAACCCGGTGTGGCAGGTTTGCGGGTTGCGGGTTGCCAGCTAATTGAAACACAGTGACTGGCACTACCACAACCCCAACGCCTCAGGTGGCGCCTTGAATTGCGCGGATCAGGCAGTCGGAGCAGCTGAGGCGCCGCCTCAGGCATTATGCCCGCCTTCACTTGCGCGCCCCAGACATTGGGGTTTTGGTAGGGTGGCCTGACACACTTCAACTACACGGTATGCCATGGTTGATGTCTACATCTGCAATTAACAAAATCTGCCTGGAACCAATCGAGGAAGCATTTTTTTTTATGTATTACGCCAAAGCAACACACTATGCCGACGCCTAGACTACAGCAACACGGGGACCAAAGAACAAGGAAACTGGTATTGGTATTTTTGGTAAACCGGAAACCAGAAACCGGTGAGGGACCCAGGAATCGAACCTGGGAGGTGTGCAGCACGGTGCGAGCCTGGCATCAGTGGTGTCATTAGCGCTCCGGCATCCCCCTCAGCCCCCGCTGCGGGGGCAAACCGGGAAATATGTGGGGAAATGCGGGAGCGAATCGCGGGAATATTGCTCCGAAAAGTGTGAAATTCGGCAGTTTCACACTTTTCCGAAAAAGGCCTCATTCCGGGGCAATTCGGCATGTTCCCTCCAACGCTTCGGTAGAAAACACAGCTTTCCCTGTGTCCTTAAGGACGCCACTGATGCTGATGCTGATGATGCTGGTTTGTTTTACAGATGTGTGACGCACCGAACATGCAGCGTAACTAGCGTTCCTCGGCGTGTGGCTCCTATAAAGACTATTCGTGGGTGGCTGTATCTACTAGTGGTGGGCGCCTAATGTTTCAGGGCGCAGGTGTGTGCCCCCTCGCGGGGGTGCTCGCTGTGGTGCAGGTGCAGGCGCAGCAGATTGCGTCCCTCGTGGACCTGGTTCGCCCACTCCTGATGAGCCGCGTCCCCGGGGCGCCCATGCAGATGCCGTATGCAGTGCCGCATGCGGCCCGCAGTGCGCCCCGCGCGGCGCCTGCTGCCAAGGCTGCTCAGCCTGCCCAGCCCACTGCTGCTGCCGCCCCTGTGGCGTCGGCGGCGGGCGCGCCGGCGGCGGAGCGGCCTGCTGCGGCGGGCGCCGTGCAAGCCGTTTCTGCGCGCACGCGCGGCTCCTCTTGCCAGGGGCTGCCCGCGCGTGTGGGCGACACGTCGCTGCGCCGCAGCCACGTGCTGTCCATCCCAGTGGCAGCCGCCAACAAGCTCGTCGCGTATGGTGGATACCCGGGGCTGGTGGGCTGCGGCTGCCCTGACGAAGAGGAGGAGGATGCGGCGGAGGCGGCGGTGCGGATCGCTGCAGCTGCCGAGCGCGGCGTCAGCCTGCCCGTCTGCCTGGCTACGGATGTCGTGCGCCACCTGCACGAAATCCGTGGCTCGGTGGCCAAGCCAGCTGGCATCGGCGTCGTGTCCGCGTCGTTCCTCAACGCCAAGCTTGCCGTTGGGGGCATTGGTGTGGAGCCGCGCGCGGGCGGTGTGTTGCGTGTGCTCTTCACCGTGGCGTCTGATGCCGTGGCTGACGTGGTCGTGCGTAACCGCTGCTGCCTGAGCGGCGTGGACCCGTCGGCTGCGGTTTTCGACGTCCACAGTGACCGCGAGGAGGCGTAGCACCAGGCGCTGTGGCCCGCTTTCGTCGCCGCCAAGGCTGTGGGCAAGCGGGCGCAGTTCCACCGCGCACGCCTCGTGGTCGACGGCGAGCGGGTGGCTGCACCTGTTTGCTAGTTGCATCCCCTCTGGGGGTGTGTTTGAAGGGAGGTGGCGCCACACACGTGCGGTGGCGGGTGCGGTGTGGTCGCTGGGTAGAGTGCTGCAGTGGGTGTGCTACCAGCCCCGCTTCCAGTGGTTGGGGGGAGGGCCTTTCTGGTCTCTTTATGGTTTTATACCTTGGGCCCGCCCTCCAGCCACTGGAGGGGTTGGGTGTGGAGCCTGCATTGTGGTGCTGCTTGCTTGGCGCCCGCCACTACGTGGTTGGCGCTACCGTGGGCTACTTTTGTAGCTTGACCTTTTTTGGTGGACCTTGTGCCTGCTCTCTTAAGTCCCGCTGGAGCTTTGGAACCAAACGTGTGACCGCCGGCAGTGGATTGTAAAACTCTCATCATCATCATGTGTGCTCTCCGGCTGCCCTATTCCCGTTCACCTCCTTGGTGTGCAGGCCAAGCACCTGTGACCACTAGCTAGCTATAGGGTCAAGGCCAGCTTAAAGTCCGCTCTCGTCGAGAATCCTGATTGCAGAGGCAGCAGCAGCCGCTTCCGCCTATTTTTAGACTCCTTACCAAAATTGTTAGGACCTATTTTGGAGGCGTCGCACAATAGCTCTCCTTTTTGCTCTGGGACTACACATTGGCAGGCAGCCGGCTGGTGGCTACCGCCCCTCACAAGCAATTGTTAGGGCCAGAACTGGACTTGGGTCTAGGCGGTGGTACTAGGACTAGAGGTAGTCTTTGCTGGAAAGCCGATGTAACTGTAACTGTTACCAAAATCTCAACGTGGGATCCGCGCCATGGAAGGCGGTCATAGCGTCTAAGACGGTCCTAGGTGCGCCTCAGGCGGTGGTGGGCGCCTGGGGCGCTCTGTGTGGCGTCTGAAGCGGTTTGGATAACGCCTAAGGCGCCGCCTGGTCCGCGCCATGGAATGTTACGCTTCGGGCGCCGCCTCAGGCGTTGTGAATGCGGTAGGGCCTGAAGGGCCCACGTTGCTCGTAATCTGCTAAAGAAGTGGGACCGCCCCTGCTGCAACGATGTCGGACCGGCTCTCGGGGCAGGCAAGCTGTTTGAACGCGAATGCTGCGTAGCACTGGGCGCTACGGGAGAACCGGGGCGCAGGAAGTGAACGAGCAGCGGGATGGCACCAGAGGCTGCAATGGCCACCTTGTTGATGTGATTGTCGATTGCAAGGTTTGCCAGCAGTGGAACCTGCGGGTTTTACAGGTTTCACACGTACGCGCTTGAAGGACCCCTGGGCGTGAGTGAAGGCCTAGACCACACGTTTAGGGGCGGCTCAACTAGGAGAGCCTGCAAGGCCACGCAACGCTCCAGCCTAACAGGACCAGCAGTGTGACCTGCTCGTGGTGCACACTCGACTCCATGCCCGGCCGCGGAAGGCGAACGGCGGCTGGGATCGCGCCCGCAGCTGCGATGTCAGCCTGGAATACCTTGCTCACCCGCGTGAGCGCCAACAGCGCGGCGCTCTGTACGTCTTCAGGCAGACCGCCAGCCAGCAGGGCACACAAAGGCGGGATCGCGCCCGCAGCAGCGACAGCACATTTGCATTTCGACTTTTTGGAACTGCCGCCGTCGAGTGCGGCTGGGTGGGTTGAGCTCGTCGCACCACATGCCACCAGGAGAGAGGCTAGGCTCGTCGCAGCACCTGTCAACCGAGGAAGGATAGCTGCGGATATTGAACGCGTAATGCGGCTGCATGCAGCGCCCAGCGGGTGTTATATCATATAACTCATATGAGGGCTCTATGAGTGCAGCCGCAAGTAGGGATGGCCTTGCTAGGCTGGCCCTTGCGTTGCCTCGAAGAGCCCCCCCCCAGCTAGACTCTGGTTTAGGCCTCGTCTTGACGCGCCCCGGGGTCCTACTACCGGGCGAGTACATGTTAAGCCTGCAAAGCTGCAGTGGGCGCTGCAACAGCCATCCGCTTGCATGGCAAGTAAGGATTGGCAAAGGATGTCACAATGTGACATGTGTTGGAAAGTGGCCCAGACATTGACATACAGTAGTCAACAACACACACACACACAACACACACACACACACTCACACATGCACACAGCTTTGGCCTCTGCTAGACCTGCATACTTGTACAGAGAAACATCCAACATCGTGGGTGCAGCGGTAGGCATGCAGGCGACCGC
This sequence comes from Chlamydomonas sp. UWO 241, assembly GCA_016618255.1. Lineage (NCBI taxonomy): Eukaryota > Viridiplantae > Chlorophyta > Chlorophyceae > Chlamydomonadales > Chlamydomonadaceae > Chlamydomonas > Chlamydomonas priscui. Next base: position 146,102 of record VFSX01000126.1, on the reverse strand, counting down.
GACGCGGGTGCTGCCGCTCTCGTGGCGCAGAAATAAAAGGGCTGCGCGGCTGGCCGAATCGATTGTGATTGTGGTCCCCAGGGAGGTTCAGCAGGGACTGTCAGCATCCTGCAGCGCTGCTTCCCCATGAGAGCCTTTCGGGTTGTGGCCCTGGGGCCCTCACACAAAATGGGAAGTGGGAACAGAGTGCGGAGCGACTCGACTCGGTGATTATTTACATCACCGAGCTCCAACAACATTCGACCTCCGCTCCATCTCCCGTGCTGCGCCACCTCGTTCATCCGCGCGCAGGGCACCATTCTCGGCGCCACCTCACATTCGCACATTCGCTCGCTGAGCCGCTGAGGTGAGGCCACGCTTCAACAGTAACTTGGTGTATAACGACAACGTGCAACAATGAGGGAGGGAGTTATGCGGAAAGCGAGCGCGCATACGTGAGGGCAATTCGCGCATGGGCTTACGGCTGAGTCGCAGTTGAGGCGTGATCCGGATGGCAGCGGCAGAGGAAGAATCGCCGCGTAAAGGATCTGCATCGCCTTGGCGGTGCTCATGCACCCCTTAACCACGCACGAGTTGCTATGAGCGGAACTCTTCGTAGTTGATGAGTAACTGAAAAGTGTGGACGGACGTTTCGAAACCGATGACCCGAAACCAGAGACGCTGGAAAGCTGAACCTTTTCGGCATCTATAAATGTTTGTAGTACCTCGGGGGGCTGGGGGGTGAGCGAGTTACGGCCTGGGGCGTGTGGAGACTCGGCTTAGGGGACGTCACATGCCATGATGGAGGACGCTCTGATTTCGGTGTGAGTTTGCGCTGGTCACACGAGGGCAAAATCCAACTCAACATAAACTCAACTCTGAACCTGTGTGTGTGTCTGCGTGCGAGATTGTGTGCGCGTGTGTGCTTAGGCTCGATTAATGGAGGCGCGTTCTCGTCGCCGAGCCCTGGACCCAGCAATGCGGCGCTGCTGGTGACGAGGATCTCCGTGCCGCTGACGAGCGGGGTAAAATACGACTGGCCCGGCTCCTGCTAGACTGCCCCTCGGTGGAACACTTCAGGAGCAGCTTGCCCGGCGCTGCCATGGCTTGGCGAGTAGCCGCGGCGCTGCCGCGGCCCGTGCTGGGAGACGGCCCTTATCCTCCCCCCATGCAGGACGCCATGCGGCACCGATCTCGACGAGTTGATCGACGAGCGGAGGAGCTGGCGCCCGTCAATGCATGCTGGACATTGGTCAAGATGGCTGCCCGTGGAGGCGGGCTACCATCACGGCTTCAGCGGTGGCGACCGCCGAGGCAACACAGAGTAAATCCGCTTCACCAATCGCAGCGTTCGTCACCGCGCTCATCCTCGGGGTCGCTCGTCTGCCGGTGACTGGCGTTGGAAGGTCTTCAGGCAGCCTCCATGACAACTCTGTCGTCCATGCACCCCTGGAGGGTGGGACCTGGCCATGCATGAGGCATGGGGCGCCGGCTGAGCCCCATGCAAACGAGAGCTGGACAGCCATGCACTGCCAGGCGGGGACCGTTCCAGTCAGCGCCAGTTGGCTCTGACGGCTTGACTGGCCACAAGGCCACTACTGTGACCCTGAGGAAGGTCCTCTCCTATATGCTCCTTGCCAGACATGTCTCTACTGTTACTGTGTTACTGTGTGCTTAGGCTACTCTTATCTAGCTAGATACAGGGTTGCATGGTACGCTCGTCCTGGGGGGTCAGCATCCTGGCCGTGCGTAGGACGTGGTACAGGACGCAGTACAAGGACGCAGTACGCACCCCAGCGTACGGTCATGTGGATGCAGGACGTGGCAGCATACCCCGCGCGCACGCCCCCTCTTTCCCCGCCCCGATCTGCGCACAGCAGCGGCGACGCAGGGGCTCGGTCAAACGTGCGTTGACCGTGGGGCGTTGACCGTTGACCAACCATTGACCGGGGGGGGAGGGGGTGTCGCGCGCGCGCCCTCCTCTTTCCCCCGCCCCGATCCGCGCACCGCTGCCAAGCACGGGGCTCGGTCAAAGCCGCGTTGACCGCGGGGCGTTGACCGTTGACCAACCGTTGACTGGGTGGGTGTGTGTGTGGGGGGGGCGCGTGCGTATCACGTACCGTGCAACCCTGGCTGAATGTGACACCCCCCACACACCCCGCAGTCGCGTCGTTCCCCCCGGGGTCTTCCCACTCCATGAGAGATGAGGTGGGAATGAGTTAGTAGGGGCATGCAACATCAGTGCTTGTCGAGTGTGGACGTGGGCTTGCCGGCCCGTTTTGGCTCCCAGAACCGTGTGGGTAGGACTTCCTGGCCGTTCGTCACGACGGGGGGCTGTGCTGGGAGGCTGGTGCGTTCGCCCCGCTGGCTTAAGCTTTTGGGTGTCTTTGTGCTCTTACCGTAGTACCGCTTTGCCTTGCCGATTGAATAATTCGGAAAACGTCGCGGCAAGGTCGATTTCTGAAAATATTGCCGAAAAAAGTAAAAAAGCGCAAAAAGTGAAGTCAAAACGGGAAAAAACGGGAAAAAGTCCTGCGGCAAGGCACCAAAATTCTGAACAATTACCCTCTTTTTAAAAGTGGCGGCAAGGCAAAGCGGTACTACGGAATACTCAGGGGAGACCCTCCCCTAGACTCTCCCGTTGTGTTCGCATTTGACGACGAAACTCCATTCTGCTGCAGGCAGCCGCCGCGGCCGTCGCGAGCCCCGCCCTGCATGCGATCACGCCACCACCGCCCGCCGTGCGCGACGGTGATGCCAGCGACGGCGCGCGCCCGCGCCTCAAGCTGCTGCCGCGCTCCGCGCAGCCACCGCCTGTGGACGCGCACAGCGCGGCGCTGCACAAGCCGTCGATCTTTGGGGCTGCGAGGCCGCGCGAGGAGGTCTTGAAGGTGCGTGTGAAGAACGCCCTACCACGTTCCCAATGCCACAGGCGGCGCCTGAGGCCACTCACGCAGATCAGGCGGCGCCTCAGGCGCTCAGAGACCGCCTGAGGCGCCCCCCCGTCTGCCTGAGGCACTGCTTCAGGTGCCACCTCCCACCGCATCAAGCGCCACCCCGACCGCATCAAGCGCCACTCTGACCGCCTTAAGACCCACCAGCGCCCGAGGAGCTCCCCCGACCGCCTCAGGCGTTATGGCCGCCTTCACTTGCGTGCCTGAGGAGTTGGGATTGTGGTAGAGCTGGGGATGGGACTGGGTGCAGGGTTTCCCTTGGGGTCGGTCAGGCCGGTCTCTCCTCCTGGGTTTCCTGGAGAGGGCCTCCCGGACTCCCCAGGCTTCCGGTGACGCTCCATGTGCGCTCTCCAGGCAGTCGTTGTTTCCCGGGGGCTGCGCCCCCCGTACCCCCGCTTCTTCTCCGGCTTTTCCGAATACCCCCTCGCTCCCCGTTGGCAAAGCGTTCTTCGAGCGGTCTCCTCATCGGAATCCGATCGACAAGCCCCTGATGCGGGGGGCGGGGTGCGGGGGGGGGGGGGAGTTGGAGTGCCGGGGGGGGTCTTGAAGCTTCAGGGCAGTTCTAAACTCGTAACCCTTACCAAAAACCCTAAATCCTAAACCCTAAACCCTAAACCCTAAACCCTAAACCCTAAACCCTGAACCCTAAACCCTGAACCCTGAACCCTGAACCCTGAACCCTGAACCCTGAACCCTGAACCCTGAACCCTAAACCACGGCACACCAACAGGAGCGCGGTGTCGATCCGGTGGCCTTCGATCTTGCATCAGAGGAGCGCCATGTGTACTCGCACCCCGGCGGCGGCGGCGGCGACTTGAACCATGCTGGGGCTGGGGCGGACGGTGGCAGCAAGTTTGGTCGTGACGGTGGAGGCGGTGATGGCGGTGGGGGGGGTGGCGGCGGGTTTGGGGGTAGCGGTTGGAAGGAGGGCGGGGGCGGGGGCGGCAGGGAGGGGGGCAGGGAGGGGGGCAGGGAGCGCGGCGGCGGCGGCGGCGGCGGCTGGGGCGTGGGTGGAGGTGACGGCGGCAGCCGGGAGGGCGCACGCGCGTGTGGGGAGGCTGCCCCGGACGCACTCTCAGCGGCTCCCGCAGTCATCTCGAGGACTCCCTGCTCCTCCACCGACATAGGCCCGACCAGCGACGGACCTGACCTCCGTTACAAGCGCGACATTGTGAACGGTATCCATGCAATCATAGGGATGAACAGCATGATGAGGGGTCTGAAGCTGTACGATCTCATGGAGGCGGAGCGTGTACTGGCAACGCGGTGGCATGTTTGGTTTGCAGGAGGACGCGGCACATGTGATTTTTGAGTGCGGTGCGGGCTCTTCAAGTAGAGCCCCCCCTAGACGTGTAGTCAAGACCTTAACTCACGCCCCGGGGTCCTCCGGGCACGCACAGTAAAACCTGTAACAACCACCGGCGTAGGCCCGACCAACGAGCTCGATAGGAGTTACAAGAGAGGGACTCCATCTCGATAGGACAAGAGAGACACCAAGAACGGCATCCATGTGATCACAGGGTTAGGGTTCAGAGTTGAGGGTTTAAAGGGTTCAGGTTGTTCGTTTCAGGGTTTTAGAGTGTAGGGTTTAGGGATGCATGCTGAGGGGTCTAAAGCTGTACGATTTCAGAGTGGCGGAGCGCGCACTGACAACTCGGTGGCACGTCGCGTGACTGGCTGGCAGCCGGCACTCGTGAAAGGCCATGAATCATGCGGCGCACAGTAAATGCAGCATATATTTTACAGGCTTTACATGTGCGCACCCGGAGTACCCCAGGGCGTGAGTTAAGGCCTAGACTAGACGTCTAGGGGGGGTTCTACTAGGAGACCCGGATGGCCATGCATCGCGCTGCAATGCAACATAGGACAACTGTGCCTGCTATGTTAGGTTGATCAAGTGCTGGTGCATGCAAGCGTCGAGCCAGGTCGCTAGAAGCTGCATGTGCACGCACGCGCACGGCGGCATAGGTAACCAAGCTTGCAGTATCACCCATCCGCTCCTGCAGCATCACCTATCCACCCACCAATCCAGAGGACGACCTCAACACAAACGGAGGGACAGCACCGAGACCCATATCGTGGGCAAGGCCCCAGACCAATATGGATGCCCAATATGGGTGCCCAATGATTATGATGATGAGAGTTTCACAATCCACTGCTCGCGGTCACATGTTCGGTTCCAAAGCTCCAGCGGGACCAAAGAGAGCAGGCACGAGGCCCACCAAAAAGGTCAACCTACGAAAGTAGCCCACGGTAGCGCCAACCACGTAGTGGCGGGCACGTTGGTTGGTGTCGTTCTGCAAGGTAACCCTGTGCAGCGCCTTTGCTGAGGCATTGCGCAGGAAAAGCGGCGAGCCAGGGCCAAGCAGGTACACCAGGAGAGGGATGGCCCCGGCAGGAACGAATGCGTGCTGCCCGCTCGCGTCAACATACATGTGATGCAGCGCTGTTGGTGGAGCAGCGCTGGTTGTGTAGAGCTGTTGGTGCAGCGCAGTGTGGCTGAGGAGCCGGGCCCAAGTAGGCGGACACCGAGCCTGCACTGAGGGTGCAGCGTCAGAGCCCCCCTCTCCATCCCCACCTCATCATCCCCACCACCTGCCTCGGCATGCACTGCTGTCTCAGCCTGCAGCCCGAATAGTTTGGAGGTGGCCACGGTGGTGGCACGCACCGTACGGTGGCACACGCAGAGCACACGTGCGATGTAGGAGGTATGTGTGCGCCGCTTTGCCCGACCCCCCCCCCCCCCCCGCGCTGTGATGGCTGGGCAACATTTCGCCAGCAGGCTCTGTCGAATCCACATGAGGGCAACGAGGTGCGTGTCCCGAGCCTGCCAGCGTGCCTCATCGTCTCCCTCGCGAGCCACAGCAGTTACAGTTGCAGTTACATCGGCTTTCCAGCAAAGTCCTAGTACCACCGCCTAGACCCAAGTCCAGTTCTGGCCCTAACAATTACTTGTGAGGGGTGGGAGCCACCAGCCGACTGCCTGCCAACGTGTAGTCCCAGTGTAAAAAATAGAGCTATTAGAGTCACAACGCGCGCCGAGAATGGCAACGCTTCCACTGCCTTCCAACCCCTGCATCCATCAATCACTCTGCTGCAGAGCACAAAACCACAACCTTGCGTAATATGAGGCCACTCCTGTGCATTGCCCGACTCATGTCTCGCGGAACACAGTGGCAGGGAAATCTTACGCACATGCACGTGCGCCCTGCGGGGTGCATGTGCAGCGCTGAGTGCTGCCTTTGAACATTTATTGAGGGATTTTAACAGACAGAATGTCAGTAGGCAGCACAAGTCGCTGCAGCACCGAAGCACGCCGATGGGAAGAAGTTCAGGCCGATAGGAAGAAGTTGCGGACTTAGGGCTGCATCTTTTCTGGCAGCGGCGTCTCGACCGTCCTGACTGCTCAAGTCAAGTGAAAACGCGAAGGCCACCCTTGCTTCCGCAGGTCCTGGGTGCAGGCGCGAGCGCAGGGGCTTGAAGGGATGCATCCAAGCAGCAGCGATGTGTTGTCCGGGTTGTTTGCAAGCAGCGCCGCTGCAGCGCACTGCATCTCAGAGGAGAGAGATCCAGACCCCAGCAGCGACATCGGCAGTGGGACGGCGCAAGCTGCAACACCGGCGGCCCTCACTTCCTGACACTGCTGCTCAGCCGCGGCCACCCTTGGAGCCAGAGGCACCCTTGGAGCCAAGGCCACCTAGGACTTTGGAGCCAATGCCACCCTTGGATCCAGGGCCACCCTTGGGGGCCAACCCAGCAGTGGGAGCACGCGCAGCGCTGTCCTTGGGCAAGGGGCCCGTAGGGCGCAGGATCTCCAAAAGTGAGGGGCTGGCGCACTGGTCGCACATTGGTGCTTGCCCGGTTGCGCAGCACGGTGGGGTCTTCTTTCCGGCGGCGGCGGTGCGAATCCGCACCTCAGCATTGGCATCGTCCTCGCCCAGGTTGGCGTTGTCAGCCATTGCTGCGTCGCCCCGCTGCTGAGTCAGACGCGCCGAGCTGCTTCGTCAGAGCTAGCAGCTTCTTGGATGAGGGCAGGCCAATCGGTGTGTGCTTGTTCGGCTGCACGAGCGGGCCAGGGCAATGGAGGGTGGGGCGTCAGGGGTGCGTCCGCGTGCGGGTATGCGTGGCAGGGGCAGACGGGCGGTCGTGATGCGCATGCACCAGGAGGATCATGATGGGCGAGCGACCGGCTTGCCATCACGCACGCAGCCGCCCTCAGGTTTGCCTTGGGCATCCATGCATGCAAGGTCCTAAGTGGCCAGGCTGTTCAAACGTGCGGCCGTGCGGCCGTTGCAGCGTTGTCCGCATGCCGCATGGCGCATGGGCGCGCTTGACCACTCAGCACCCTCATCCTCTCTTTTACCCTCCTCTTCGCGTGCCAATACTCAGGCACGTCCCACTCACTCGCAGATCTGGCGTGATCAGGCGCAGAAGCGACGGTGGCAGCGCAAGGGGCGTCGATGCCAGGTCGGAATGGACGGCTTGAGCCGTGGCTGGGATCACGCGATGGGGGGATGCCAATCGGGCGTGATGCTTGGCTGGGCTGCGGAGAGTGGCGAATGACTGTCAGGAAGTTGGCGCGCAGGAAGTGTGGGAGGGTTTGGACACGCAGGATTTTGGGTTGGGACGCACGGAAGTGCACTACTACAGCCTGAGCCTACGTCAACTGCCATCACCTTCTGAATCTTAAATGGATGGCCTGAGCTGTGGCGTCCTAAGAAGAGCATGGGGAGACAGGAGGCGCAACTGTGCGTGCTACTCACCAACACCCCTCCTGCGGTCCGGTGCCCAGCTCAGCTGCTCAGTTCATCCAGCTCAGCTGCATAGTTCATCCCAGTGGAACTGCTGCAGTCATGATGGCGAACGGGTGCTTTGAGGGACGCCTTCCATGTGCAAACTCTGGTGGCGATGCGACCACTAGTGCGAGAAGACACGGCAGCGCGCGCGGTCCCCTTCTCTTTGCAGGCACATCACTGTGCCCCACCACACAATGCGATCAGGTCAAGAGCTTCCTTCAACACATAGTTCATTGCCTTATCACTACCTGCTCAATAGCTGTCTGTTTGCGCCAACCAGCGAACCAACTCCTGGTAGTCCCGACACCAGCCCCCCCGGCATGTGTCTTTACAATTCTCTTTCCTCCCTGTTCTCTCAGCGTCGGGCGCGCACTACCCTCGAGCCCCGGGGGTCAATCGGGACAAGCCCGTGCCACCCCCCCGCTCGTTAGCACAGCTTCTCCCGACCACCCGTAAACGTATCACACGAGGTGGTGGCTGGCGCTTTTCGTGAGGGCTTTCGCGGTCTCTGCTTGGAAACAAGCTCCCCACATCAATCACACGTTGCGCACGCCCCCAGGCGTTGCAGCGCCCGAAGCGCTGTGGACCGACGCGTCGCCAACGCCGCCGCCTCTCCGGCTGCCTCCCCGCGAGTCGCCGCCGCCGCTGCGCAGCAGCGTCTGCGAGCCGATCGCACGCTCGAGGGCCTCGTCGAGGCGGTAGCCCAAGAGGTCCTTGCGCGTGACAATGCCCTGCAAACACAGGCGCACGGGCACAGGCGGCGTGTGCATTGGTGCGTGCTCTGTGCGTGTGTGTGTGTGTCCGCCCCGTCGAGGCGGTATGCCAGGTGCTCCTTGCGCGTGATGATTCCCTGAAAACACAGGCGCACAGGCACAGGCGGCGTGCGCGTTTGTGCGTGCTCTGTGCGTGTGTGTGCGCGCCCCGCCGAGGCGGCCCAGCAGGTCCGTGCGCGTGATGATGCCCTGTGAACCAGGTGCACGGGCGCAGGCGGCAGGCGCGTTGGTGCGTGCGCTGTGCATGTGTGCGCCGTGTCAACGCGGTTGCCGAGCAGGTCCTTGCGCGTGACAATGCCCTACAAACACGGCACCCGGGCACAGGCGGCAGGCGCGTTGATGCGTGCACTGTAAGTGTGTGAGCGTTCGCTCCGTCGAGGCAGGGTAGCACAGGAGGTCCTTGTGCGTGAGTTGGTGCGTGCTGTGTGCGTGCGTGTGTTTGTGTGTGTGCCATTTCAAGCCTCTCTCCGTCTCTCTATCTCACCTACACCCACACCCATACCCACACCCACACCCACACTCACACACCTTGACGTGGTTGTGCTCATCCACGACGACGAGGTGGCGCAGCCCCATCGTTCGGAAGAGTAGGTAGGCGCGCTCGAGGCTGAAGCTGTCCGGCACGACAAACGTCGATGTGTTCATGTAGTGCGACAGGTCGACCATCATGTTCTCGACTTCGGACTCGCTGTGACCGCCTGCGTGCGTGCGTGCATGTGTGTGTGTGCGTGCGTGTGTGTGTGTGTGTGTGTGTGTACGTGTGTATGTGTGTATGCCGTTATTTGTAACTCTCTCTCTCCCTCCCGCCCCCCTCTCTCCCTCTCCCTCTCTCTCTCCCTCTTTCTCCCCCCCTCCCTCTCTCTCTCTCCCTCTCTCTGTGGAGAGACAGGGACAATCCTCACTCTAATACTAACTCACCTGCTCCGTTGGCTCTGTGACTACCTCTCTCTCTTTTTATTTCTCTCTCTCTCTCTCTCTGTGCAAAGACAGGGACAATCCTCACTCTTAACACTAGCTCACCTGTGCCGTTGGCTCTGTACCTCTTTTTCCTCTCTTTCTCTGTGCAAAGACAAGGACAATCCCTACCCTTGATACGATCTCACCTGCTCCGTTGGCTCTGCTTCCTGCGATGTTGCCAGATGACGCAGACGCTGAGGTGCGGGCCAGTGGGCTGTCGCTCGAACCGCTCTGGAGGGGGGAGGGAGGGGAGGGGGGGGGGCAGTGTGTGTGTGTGTTGTGTGTGTGTGCAGCAGTATGCGTGTGTGTTGTGCGGCAACGCAGGCGCTGGGGAGCGGGCCAGTGGGATGTCGCTCGACACGCTCTGGTGGGAGGGGGAGGGAGGGGAGGGGGGGGGGCATTGTCTGGGTGTGCGGGGTGTGGGGGTGTGGGGGGCAGTATGCGTATGTGTGTTTGTAGCGTGGCAGACGCAGGCGCTGGGGAGCTCTGCTGATCGTGCCCTTCGCGCTCTTGCATGGTTCCAAAGGGACCCGTAGTGGTTCGGAGAAACGCATAGCTCTCTGGCAGCTCCTGGCAGCTCAGGTTTGCCTGATGCCTGATTTCTCATCAGGCACAAGCACTGGAGTATCACCTACCATGAGCGAGTTGTGCAGCTCGCGAGACAGGACCACCATCTGCTGCTCGTGCACGCTGCGCTGCGCCATTACGGGGTCCATCGTCTTCCGGTTGAGCTCCGTCCAGGTCACGTCCATGTCAGTGTGGCCTGCGTGTGTGCGTGTGTGCGTGTGTCATCATGCACGTCATCATCAGAGAGTCCGGCGGGAGGGGGGGGGGCTTAGCCGCCGCAGCCGCAGCAGCCACAGCAGCCACAGCCGCCGCAGCGGTGGGGCAGCAGCAGTCACACATCAGTGTGGAATGCAGCAGCAGCAGCAGGAGCATCGCCAGTAAAAGCAGCAGGGACAGGGGCAGACATCGCAGTCGGTGTGACGCCAATTGTGGTGCAGCAGCACAATGGCAGCAGCGGCAGCAGCAGTAGTAGCAGCAGCAGAAGCGCCGGTGGGGCAGGGGCGGGGCAGCAGCAGTAGCACAACAGTGTGGAATGCAGCAGCAGCAGCATCGCCAGTAAGCGCAGTAGGGGCAGGGGCAATTATCGCAGTCGGTGTGACCACAACAAAGTACGCCTGTCAGAAGCAGCAGCGCTGGGGGTGCAGGGGCAGGTAGGGGCAGCCGACACGCACTCACCCGTGACCACAATCCGCTGCAGCACCGCCATCACGTGGCTCCTTGTAAGCAGTCCAACAAACACCTGTGTGCATAAATGGGGGGGGGGTCTGGACTCGGGTCTAGGCGGTGTTACTAGATCTGTTCTGACAAGTTAAGAGAGCGGCACTGGGGCGCCGCTGAAAAAACGGCGGAGCCGTCACGGGGCCGGGTTTGGTTCGCACCGGCTGTGATTCTTAGAGAGAGAGAGGGAGAGAGAGAGAGAGAGAGAGAGAGAGAGAAGAGAGACACACACACCACGGACCAACTGCCACCCACGGTCTGCCCCCGGCCGCTCGGGTCGAGCAGATATACCAAGCTGGTGCGAGTGCGTGTGCGCATGTGTTTGGTGCGCGGCCGGGGGATGAGGTGACCCGCCCTGACCCCCAGACATTACGCAGAGAGTTTCAACACGAAGCTTTGACTGGGGGTTGGGTGACGATGGGCGAGAGCGTCCCATGCTCCGCGCTGTGCCATGCAAGTGGTCAACCGCCCGAAACTGCGCCACATCAGGCCCTTGGCAGGGCAACTGGGGGCAGGGAGGCACAATCTGACTGCACAGGCCTGTAGCTCATGACACAGGGCCGCTGTGGCAAGGGTAGCGTGACCGTGGGCGCCGCGAGTGCCGCGCTGTTGCTGCGCGCGCGCATGTCCGCGCCCTCACTGCATGGCGCATGGCGTGCCCATGCGGCCAAGACATCCCTGGTGCCAGATCTGAGCAACAACTCCATTACATGTGGTGCATGAGTCACGCTAGGAGGGTGTGCATACACTGACAGGGAGAGGTAGTTTGGGGGCTGGGCATGCATATGGGCAGGGAGTGACAGACGGCGCCAGGTCGCCGCCTTGGCGCCCCCGACCCGCCTCTACAGCAGCGGGATGGCATACTAGACTCATATGGCGGCTCTACGACCGCGGAGGAGGCTGCGGGTCGCGTCGCCGCGACGCCGGGTGTTGTGCTGAGTCAGCGGCACTGAGGGGCAGCTCCCCCGCGCCCCGGGCCCTCCCCACCGCCGCAACGCGACACAGGCGAGTTCATATAAACATATAGGACCTGTAACCTCGCTGTGGGGGCCAGCGGGGCGCGCTGGGGCGCCGACCAAATTTCACGATGGCGAGGGACGCAACTTGGCACCAACTTTCACTGAGGCCACGCACGCCCCTGCATATTTAGACATAAGCTTTTGAGATCATCCCGCAGCGATGTACCGGGTCAGACGGTGCTGAGGGGCCCTGTGCACTAACATCACTTGTGACATGGCAAACCCGGGGGCGGAGCCCCCATTGGGTGGGGGGCTCCGCCGAAAAGCCGATGTTACTGTTACTGTTACTTGGTGGTTGTCGTGGCGGTCGTTGCGACAACTCAGTGAGGAGCATCCTTGTCTACGAAGCCTACTAGGCGCCTGACAGGCTGCAGAATCGACTTGTTGTAGCTTGCTAGGAACCCGCTAGCGACTCACTAGCTAGGAGCTTGCATTGCAAGGGCATGCATGCGTGGGCAAAGGCGTGGGCATGGGCATGCATGGGCATAGGCGTAGACATAGAAAGGCGTACACATGTCTTGGGCATGCGTGGGCAAGGGCATATGCTTGTGTGGCTGCAGCCGCCCGTGGCCTTGACACACCTGACCCGATGGGGACTCACGCACGACTGGGAACCCGTTGTGGGACACGCCCTTCAGGGCCTCGGTCACCTCGCGGACCTGGTGTTTGTGTGTGTGCGTGTGCGTAGGGGGATCAGTCAGCACACACGCAGTTGGGTCGCCCAGTCGAGTACCGTAGTGACACGCTCATTTGGGGGTACGATTGGGGGTAGGCTAGACCCCCAAATCTGTGTCGAGGGTGGCACTGACGCTCGGGGCTAACCCCAAACCCGTTACAGTTACAGTTACAGTTACATGGCATTCCAGCTAAGACAACACTAGTCCTAGTGCCACCGCCCTGTGAAGGACGATAGCCACCAGCCGGTTACCTGCCGTCTAGACTACCGCTCCCGCCGGCTAGTTTAGACCCAAACAAGTCCCTGAGGGACATGTCTGGCAAGGAGCGTATAGGAAAGGACCGTCCTCCTCCTGGCCTTTGAGGCCAACCACGCCGGCTGTGCCGACTGGCGGCGCTGAAGCAGAAAAGTCCCCGCCTGGCATGGTGCATCGTTGTCCAACTCCATGCATGGGGCTCTGCCTGCGCCCCATGCGTCATGCATGGCCAGGTCCCACCCTCCAGGGGGGCCTGGGCAAACAGAGTCGTCATGGCAGGCTGCCTGAAGACCAATGCCGACGCCAGTCACCGGCAGACGAGTGCCCCCGAGGGTGAGCGCGGTGACAAACGCTGCGATGGTGAAGCGGATAAACTCTGTTGTTGCCTCGGCGGTCACCACCACTGAAGCCCTGATGGTAGCTCGCCCCCACGAGCAGCCATCTTGACCGATGTCCAGCATGCATTGACGGGCGCCAGCTCCTCCGCTCGTCGATCAACTCGTCGAGATCGGTGCCGCATGGCGTCCTGCATGGGGGAGGATAAGGGCCGTCTCCCAGCACGGGCCGCGGCAGCGCCGCGGCTACTCGCCAAGCCATGGCAGCGCCGGGCAAGCCGCTCCTGTAGTGTTCCACCGAGGGGCAGTCTAGCAGGAGCCAGGCCAGTCGTATTTTACCCCGCTCGTCAGCGGCACGGAGATCCTAGTCACCAGCAGCGCCGCATTGCTGGGTCCAGGGCTCGGCGACGAGAACGCGCCTCCGTTAATCGAGCCCCAAACCCGTGTCGCAAGTAAAAGGCGCATATGATGTATCTCACTCAATACTGCATGGATTTTGACGATTCGGATTGCATTGGAAAGCTAACAACAAGGGCTATCCAGAACACCGCTTGGATGCAGCATGAAGCGAGCCGAGGGGTAGTGTGGGTGTGTGATTCTGCCCCCAAATGCGTGTCACCGAGAGCGCTGCTTGGCGGCGGCTGCCCCCAAACCCGTGTCTTAGGTGGGCATAGAACGGCCGTTTCACCAACCCCCACATGGTCGTACCCCCAAATGAGCGTGCCATTACGGCCATCCCCACCCAACCTGGGCCCACCCCAGGGGGAAAAGTGGCCAAAACGGGCAACACCAAACTTAGTGAATTTCGTGTGGCTTCCCTGGTTGACCAAATCCACTTTTGACGAGTGCTTTTTAGTTGCCGCCAATCTCATTTAGACGCATACGTCGTGGGTGGCCGTGGCTTGGAGAGACGGTGAAATGTGGAACGAAACCGTTTGGCGTCAAACGCAACCGTGACGTGTAACATGTGACGCCAAACGATTTCGCATTTCACCGTCTCTCCAAGCCACGGCCACCCATGACGCATGCATCTAAATGAGATTGGCGGCAACTACAAAGCACTCGTCAAAAGTGGATTTGGTCCAGAGGCGCCGCCACAAAAAATGCCGAAAGTTTGGTGTTGCCCAGCACAGTTACCACCGCAATGTGACACGGCACGGGACCCAGCGCCTCGTCAAGTGCATGCCACGGGTGGTACCGATCGGTAGGAGGCGTCGCGGGGGCTGGCTACCCGTATCGGCGCGGCAGGGGGTTGGGTACGACTGTTGCATGGCGCTCCGCGAGGCCCGTCACGCCCCACGACGCATCCCAGCACACGCCCTCGACACGCATGTCTACATTACGTGTCGAGAAAGCATTCTGCTTGCTCGATGGGGCCGTTTTTCGACTTTGGAAATTTGGGTGTGGCCACATTTTGGTCACAGGTTGGGTGGGGATGGCCTTACAGTACAGGGTTTTAGGGTTCTAGGGTTTCAAAGTTTCCAAACCCTAAAGTTTCTAAACCCCAAATCCTATGCCCTAAACCCTACGCCTAAGTTTCTAAACCCTAAATTTCTCAACTCTAAACCCTATGCCCTAAAACCCGAAACCCAACATCCGTCAAATGGCGAATGTGAACGAGACCGGGAGGACGCGTACAGAACACGCGCCTGGCAGCTAGGGCATTGCTAGGGCAAAGGCCGGTGGAGACCGCTCTTACTGTCCCTGTAACCTCTGCATACCTTCATGGTCTGCTTCAGCAGCACAACTGGCGAGTGCATCACGAACGACACTGGGGCAAGGCACACGCACACACACGCACACACGCCGGACAGCTAGGGCACAGCTGGGGCAAAGGCCGGTGGAGAACCTTCTTACTGACCCTCTACCCTCTGTTCACACCTTCATGGTCTGCTTCAGCAGCACAACTGGCAAGTGCATCACGAATGACAGTGGGCCGCGGACAGGCACACACACACTCACGAACGTACACGCACACACACACGCCAAACAGCCACGGCTCAGTAGACAAAGGCCCCTTGAATACCCTCTTCCCTCTACCCTCTGCATACCTTCATGGTCTGCTTCAGCAGCACAACTGGAGAGTGCATCACAAACGACACTGGGACGAGGTCGAGGCTGTACTTGGAGACAGGCTCCGGCGGAAGGAAGGGCACGCACTTTACCTGAGGAGTGTGTGTGTGTGTGTATGTTGTGTGTGTGTGTGTACTTGGAGACGGGCTGCGACGGAAAGAACGGCACGCACTTGACCTGAGGACAGAGTGTGTGCGTGTGTGTGTGTGTGTGTGTGTGTGTGTAGAGACGGGCTCCGGCGGAAGGAACGGCACGCACTTGACCTGGTGTGTGTGTGTGTGTGTATGTGTGTGTGTTTGGAGACGGGCTCCGGCGGGAGGAAGGGCAAACACTTGACCTGCGGGGGGGGGGGGGGGGGGGGGCAGTGCATGTCGAGGTGAATGAATATGTGCATGGATGGGCGTGCGAGCGTGTGTATCTGACCGCCTGTCGCGGCGTCGGCAACCGAACCAACGCAAAAACAAACAGAGCAAGCGAAGGAAAACACGAACCTCGAGCAGGCCGTGGAAGAGCCACCTGCTGATGGTCTTCGTTTGATTCAAATACGAATCCTGTGAGTTGCGTGTCACCATGTCACCAACAAACACACACACATAAACACACACACACACACAAACGCACCTCAAGGAGGCCGTGGTAGAGCGAGTGCGTGACGGCGTCGGCAACCCACTTGGCGGTCATGATTGCGACAAGCACTGGCAGAAGCATGTGCACGTCACTTGACACCTGTGTGTGTGTGTGTGTGTGTGTGCGTGCGAGAGACCGACCAAACGACCGACCAACATAGAGAACGAGCACTGGCAGAAGCATGTGCACATCACTCGACACCTGTGTGTGTGTGTGTGCGTGCGTGCGTGTGTGCACGCGCGCACGCGTGCGCGTGTGGGCGTCCGACGAACTGTAAACTCGGCCACACACAGCCACGCACAAACAAACACGCGCACATACACACACACACACGCACACAAACACACACACATACGCGAACGAGCATGCACAAACATTCACACATGCACACACACACGCACACACACACACGCACCTCAATCATGATGACTGCGAGCGACATTGTCAGTCGCGTGACTCCCCCCATGAAGGCGCCAGCCCCCACGAGTGCAAACGCTCCCGGGTCAATCCAATTCAGCGGGCCGCTAATTGTCACACTCCACTGCTTGCCAAGTGCCTGCAAATGTGTGTGTGTGTGTGTGCGTGTGTGTGTGTGTGTGCGCGCGTGTGTGTGTGTGTATGTGTGTGTGTGCGTGTGCATGCGTGTGTGTGTGTGCGTGTGCATGCGTGCGTGTGTGTGTGCTTGTACGTGTATGTGTGGAACGATATCGCCGTTATCTTTGTTGCGATCTGGAATGGAATGTGTGTGTGTGTGCGTGTGTGTGTGCGAGCGTGTGTGTGTGTGCGTGTTTGTGCGTATGTGTGTACCCCCACACTTCCCTGCTTTCCAAACTAGCTACATGAGCGCGAGCCCCATGCGATGCCTGTACTACAAGCAGTCTTGGCCATCCCCCATGTCTTGTCTGATACACACTGATCATTAGCTTCTGCTGCCGCTACAGTGGAGCTCTAGGGGACACGATTCCGCGGGCTTGTCAACACCGGCTGTGACCCCCCCACACACGGGGAGGAAGTCGGAAGTCGGATCTGGGGGCCGAGAACCCTTTCTAGGTCCAGCCCCCACCCAGTAGCCCCACACCACGAGTGGTCAGCCATCCGTCTGTAGCGCTCGGGCGATATACGCTGAGCAAGGTCGAATACGCTGCCTGTCGGTGCGGCACACACGACTGTCCCAGCGTAAACTGCTGATGATGACGGATAATCCATCATCATCAGCATTTAGCACTAGGACACACATCCCTCCGGAAAATTGACATTCCGACCGTGCGCATGAAGACCAAGCACACGCGCTCGCACGCACATACACTCCCACACACACCCACACACACCTCCGCAATGTCAACGGTGGCGAGTCCGACCGTGCGTCCGATGATGGCGCCGATCATGAGCATCGGAACAAAGAGACCGGACGCGATCGCGCTGCCTGCGTGCGTGTGTGTGTGTTGTGTGTGTGTGTGTGTGTATGCGCACGCGCGTATTTGTATGTATGTGTGTGTGTGTGTGTGTTTGTGTGTGTGTGTGCGTGTGTGTGTGTCTCGGCGCGCGCGTGTGTGCGCGTGTGTGTGTGTGTACGTGCATGTGTGCGCACATGTGTGTGAGCATCGCGCTGATCATGAGCATCAGAACAGCGAGTCAAGTTTCAAGGTTTTGTCTCACCCACGCACCAGCAACCAGCGACGACCGAATGAAGTAGAAGACGAATACACACACACACACATACACACACACACACACACACTCTCACACACACGACACCATCAAAGGCGCCTGACAGACTGTAGAATCGACCACAAGCAGCAAACACAGACACACACACAAACGCAAAGACACCCGCAACCAGCGAAGAAATAACGAAGTAGAAGACGACCACTCAACAAACCCACACCCACACATGCACACACATGACATCATCAAAGGCGCCCGATAGACCGTATAATATACCACAAGCGCACACACGTACACAAACGCAAACGCACCGCAGCAAGTGACGACATAATGAAGTAGAAGACAAACAGGACCGCGAGCATGTGCACACAAACACACACACACACACACACGCACACGCGACTAGCAACGAGATAAAGATGTTCAAGACACACACACATGCACACACACACACACACAGATAGGGAGGGAGATATGAGAGAGAGAGCTGTTGCAGACCCCCCCTGCTACACACACACGCGCACCGGCAACCAGCGACGACATAATGTGGAAGACGAACAGGACCGCGCATAAGCGCATAAGCGTGCACACACACACACACACACATGCACACACGAACGCACACACACACACACAAATACACACACACAAATACACACACACACGCACACGCGTGCGCACCCGCAACCAGCGACGACATGATGAAGTAGAAGACGAACAGGACCGCGAGCATGCCGTATCCAAAGCGCTTGTGCGTGCCGCGCGTGAGCAGCTGCTTGATCGACTCCTCGCCTGAGTGTGTAGAGGGAAGAGTGGGGAAGTGTAGGGAAGTGTGGGATGTCGTCAGTGGTGTTATGTGAGTAGCCCAAGCGCTTGTGTGTCGCGCGTGAGCACCTGCTTGATCGATTGCTCGCCTGTGGGAAAGTGTGTGTGCGTGTGTGTGTGTGTGTGTATGCGAGTGCGTGTGTGTGTGTGTGTGCATGTGTGTGTGTATGTGTGTGTGTGTGTGTGCATTTATGTGCAGTGTGTGTGTGTGTTTGTGTGTGTGCAAGTGTGGGATGCAAACAGTGGTCGATTTTTCCGTCTGTTGTTGTTTTGTTTGCTGGAGCAAGTATCCAAAGCGCATGTGCGTGCCGCGTGTGAGCAGCTGCTTGATCGATTCCTCGCCTGTGGGAAAAAAATGTGAAAGTGTGGGACGCCGTCAATGATGTGGAGTAAGTATCCAAAGCGCATGTGCGTGCCGCGTGTGAGCAGCTGCTTGATAGGAACCCTCGCCTGCAGGTGTGGGAAAGTGTGGGAAAGTGAGGAGAAATGTGGGGGAGTGTGTGTGGAGTTAGCAAGCCTTTTGTTGTGTCTTTTTCTCCTGGTTGCTTAAGAGTTCGTGCCGTTGCCACCTGGGATCCTCCATCCATGGTGGCAATCCTCCAGCATGGATCCAGCAATGGTGGCAATCCTCCAGCATGGATCCCGCAGAGCCAGTCCCCTGGGAAGGATTGCTAGTAGAGCCATCCTGGAATCAGATATTCCCCCGCAAGCCCTATACCACTCCGGGCCGGATTTCTTATTTCCCAGAAAACCACCCCACACTTGATGGGAGAGGGCGTAGAGGGGTGCGTTGGAAAGGTCCCGTCGAGAGCTGCACAAGGGCAAGCGTTGCGTGAACACCCGCTATAAATTGCGCCTGGTACTAACGGTCAACGTTGCTCGAGAGGAGTCGCTCGACAGTTGCTCGAGAGGAGAAATGAATTACCAAAATCCCTCCCAGGGGCCACTGCCTGGAATGGTCTGCCACACTAAACAGGACTCCACACTAATACACACACTGTCCCTGACCTGTCGAGAACAGCAGGGTCGCAAACTGGTTGTAGAACACGGTCTGTGTGCCGTTGCCCGGGAGGGAGGGCATGATCGAGTCGCCGCGGGGGTACCATGTCGTCTGGTCGCCGGTGTTGTCGTCGATGTCGACCACGCGACACGTGTAGAGCGGCAGGCTGCGTCACACACAAGTGTGGGCAGGTGTGATGGGTTGTGTGTTTGCGTATGTGAGAAGAGAGAGATTGAGAGAGAGAGAGAGAGAGAAAGAATGAGAGAGATATAAGAGTGAGTGAGTGAGTGAGTGAGAGAGAGAGAGAGAGAGAGAGAGAGAGAGAGAGAGAGAGGGAGAGAGAGGAAGAGAGATGGACAGGCGGAGAGAGAGAAAATAAGAAAACTAGAGAGATAACGTTCGATTGTGTGCCATGTCGTCTGGCCGCCCGTGTTGTCGTCGATGTCGACCACGCGGCACGTGTAGAGCGGCAGACTGCGTGGATCGAGTGTGGGCGGGTGTATTAGCATGTGTGCGTGCGTATGTGACATAGAGAAGGAGAGAGAGAGAGAGACAGAAAGAGAGTGAGAGAGAGAGAGAGAGAGGGAGACGGAGAGATAGAAAGTAAGAAAGCTAGAGAGAGGACGTTTGATTGTGTGCCATGTCGTCTGGTCGCCGGAGTTGTCGTCCATGTTGACCACGCGGCACGTGTAGTGAGGCAGGCTGCGTGGATCAAATGTATTGGGTTGTGTGTGGGCGCAAGTGAGAGAGGAGAGAGAGAGAGAGAGAGAGAGAGACAGAAAGAGAGAGAGAGTGCGAGTCAGAGAGACGGAGAGAGAGAAAGTAAGAAAATTAGAGAGAGAATGTTTGATTGTGTGCCATGTCGTCTGGTCGCCCATGTTGTCGTCGATTTCGACCATGCGGCACGTGTAGGGAGGAAGGCTGCGTCACACAAGTGTGGGCGGGATTTTAAGCTTGTGGGTGTGGGTGTGTGGGTGTGAGATAGGCAATGTGTGCTTGTGAGAGAGAGGAAGAGAGAGAGAGAGAGAGAGAGAGAGAGAGAGAGAGAAGAGATAGAACGAGACAGAGAGGGGCGAAACTAGTGGCACTTGTTCTGATTGGAAGACTTTTTCGGACACGGCGTTCGAGCGTGCTCAGGATAGGGTCGGGTGGAGAGCCGTGGTCTACGGTCCGGCTGCCCCTCAGGCGCCGGCCCCTCCACCACGGCGGTCAAGTAGATTGGCAAGCGCCACTTGACCCCCTATCCCCTAGAAGCAGTTTGGACCTATTTTGGAGGCGTCGCACAATAGCTCTCTTTTTTGTTCTGGGACTACACGTTGGCAGGCAGCCGGCTGGTGGCTACCGCCCCTCACAAGTAATTGTTAGGGCCAGAACTGGACTTGGGTCTAGGCGGTGGTACTAGGACTAGAGGTAGTCTTTGCTGGAAAGCCGATGTAACTGTAATTGTAGAGAGGGACCTTGCCGTTGATGGTGTTATCGCACAGGGCACAGAAGAAACAAAAAGCAGCAAGTGCGCGTCCGGGTGTGCGTGCCACACACGCATCCACACGCATGTGCATGCACCTTTGCACGTTCTCTGGAATGGAAGACGCTTCGACGAGGACTCACACACATTTACACACACACATGTACACACATACACACACACACACACACGCACGCACACACACGTACACACACAAACACACCTGGGGATGTTCTCTGGAATGGAATCGGTTCCACCGAGCCCAGGAGCGCAGTACAGCTTACACACACACACGCACACACACACACACACACGTACACACACACACACACGTACACACACACACACACTAACACACCTGGGGACGTTCTCTGGAATGGACTCGTTTCCACCGAGCCCAGTGGCGCTGTACAGCTTACACATAAGGCTCCAGACTAATATATATTCATATATGGTTATATTAATATTATATAGTATTATACCATTTTGATTTTGAGTCTAGTATAAATTGCTGGAAGGCCCCAAACGGCCGCCCCGCAGTCTGCTGTTGTACGGGCGTGCTCTGGTGGACATATGCAGGCCTTGGCTTGGCAAATCCAGCACCCCCCATGCACAGGAGAAGCACTATGGGTGTATTCCTATGTCCACACTATACTACCGCCACCACACAGGAAGGAAATCGCAGTTGCACACCACTTGCGGCCAAAATCAGCCATATGCTACTCGACAGGTTGTTTGGGCTCATCAAGGGCTTTCCAATGCTCCAAGTTTCGTCTCGATCCAAGAAGGTTGGTTTCACCCCTTTTGATTTGGCACTTGGCAAAACTCCGGCCCAAGGTCACCCTCAGGCATTGCCTCCAGCACACCCTTCGAGGGGAGTCAAATTTCCCATCTCACATTGAGTCCAGCTCACATAGACAACTGGCCCTGCGCAGCTTGTGACCTAGCCACTCCACATGCTGCCTACCAGCAAGGCCCAGGGTTGGGGAGGGGGGGGGGGGGGGGGGCACCGTGCGCCACACCGTGCGCCACACCTGCCTGTTTTCTGCTTCTCTGTAATGCAAGTAATACCGAGTTTTGAAACGTCCCAAAGGCCAGAGTTGCTTAGGAAGGTGTGATGAACACACCCACAAAGTTTCAGGTCCTTACACCCAGCCAGTCAAAATATATTCTCTTTATATTAATATATATGATAAATACTATATAATATTAATATATAATATCGTCAGAAAAAATATATGAGTATAATTTGGAGCCCTACTTACACACACGTACACACACACACACACACACACACACACACACACACGCGTACAGACACGTACAGACACACACACAAACACACCTGGGGACGTTCTCTGGGATGGACTCGTTTCCACCGAGCCCAGTAGCGCAGTACAGTACTCCGTCGTTCTCGAGGCACTCGGTAGGCTGCGTGCGTGCGTGCGTGCGTGAGTTAGCGTGTGCGCGTGTGGGTGCGTGGGTGCATGCGTAGGTTTGTGCGTGGCTGCACTTGTTGAACGCAGATGCAGGACCATGACCATGTGGCGCCTGCACCCTAAACCGCTCAACCCCAAACTAGTGGTGTCATTAAGGAAGCCAAGAATGTCCTGTTTGCCCCCGCAATACAGGAGGGAACATGCCAAATTTCCCCCGCAGCAGGCGTTTTTTTAGCGGAAAAGTGTGAAAATTTCACACTTTCCGGAGCGGAAACTCCGCGATTCGCCCCCGCATTTTCCCCCCGAACTCCCCGGTTTGCCCCTGCAGCGGCGGCTGCGGGGGCTGGGGGGGCGCTTATGACACCACTGCCCCAAACTTGGTAGATTAAATAAGCTAGGGTTGCTAAACCCTCAACCTCGACCCCCAGACCCTCAAACCAGGTGATGCGCTGGAGCGATGCGACCCACCTTGAGGGTGCTGACGCTCGTAATGGTGGCGATTGGGCGCAAGGCAGCACTCTGGTGTTCAGTGCATCCGTCAGTGGTGTCATTAGCGCCCCCCGCGGCACCCGCAGCAGCCGCTGCGGGGGCAAACCGGGCAATTTGAGGGGAAACTGCAGGGGCGAATAGCGGAAATTTCGCTCCCAAAGTGTGAAACTCGACGATGTCTACACTTTTCACGGAATAAACGCCTTCTGCGGGGGCAATTTGGCATGTTCCCTCCAATGTTGCGGGGGCAAACAGCACATTCTCGGATTCCTGAATGACCCCACTGGTATCCGTAAACTAACCCACACTCCGCAAACGTGCATTTGCAGGGTGCGACTGCGCGAAGTCCGACCCGACAAGCGTGAACATTGACACTTGGCACACATTTTTGCCGAAACAACACGCCTCCGGTACTTGATGGCGGCGATCTGGTGCGGCGCACCGTGCCAGGAAGAAGATCGGCAGCACGATGCAGATGGACGTGAAGATGATCACCATGCAGCACAATTTTTAACCTTGTTTTTCGCCAGGATCCGTGCCCAAATCCCAAATTTTATGTTTGCTCGCCGTGCACGGGAAGAAGATCGGCAGCACCAGTGGTCCCTGGGAAGGATTTTAGTAATTTGTTTTTTGCCGGCTCCAGCAACTTTGACCGCTCATACCTGGCAAAATACACAGCGGGTATTTATGCAATGCATGCCGCTGCGCTGCTCTCGGCAAGAGCTTTCCAACGCATCGCTCCCCGCCCTCACCCACCAAGTGTGGGGTGGTTTTCTGGGAAATGGGAAATCCGGCTCGGAGCGGTATACGGCTTGCAGGGGAATCACTGGGCAGCACGATGCAGATGGACGTGAAGATGATCGCCGTGCAGCCCGATTTTTTTTTTTTTTTTGCCAGAATCCGTGCCCAAATCCCACACTTGAGTTTTGCTCACCGTGCATGGGAAGAAGATCGGCAGCACGATGCAGATGGACGTGAAAATGATCGCCACGCAGCACTGTCGTTTTTCTTCACCTTTTCAGCCAGAATCAATGCCCGAATCCAACACTTGATTTTGGCTCACTGTGCACGGGAGGAAGATCGGCAACACCATGCAGATGGACGAGCAGATGATGCCATGCAGCACGGTCATTTTTCTTCACCTTTTCAGCCAGAATCTGGCCAGAATCCGTGCCCACATCCCATGCTTGATTTTGGGTCACTGTGCACGGGAGGAAGATCGGCAGCACCATGCAGGTGGAGGTGCAGAGGATGATTGCCATGGGCAATTGGGTTGGATTTTAATGGTGTTTCTGTGCCCAATCCCAGCCCAATCCCAGCCCAACTCCTGCCCGATCCCGACCCAATCCACCGTGTGATGTTGGTGGTCTGGTGCAGCTCACCGCCAGTGTTTTTGTGTTCGGCGTTTGGAGCAACGTTTGGGGGCCATGGGGCGGGATTTTCAGTCCAAGAAAATAATTTTGAAGTCCTGCAAACAAAATCACTGTTCACCGTGCACACCCACCAAGCTCGGTGGCCTCTACGGGAAAGCCCATGTTGACAGCTGCTTCAACTGATACTGGCGGCTCACCGTGCATGGGAAGAAGATTGGCAGCACCATGCAGATGGACGTGTAGATGATCGCCATGATGATGGGCTCGATCATGCGACCCCACTTGAGGTGGGCAGAGAGCTCGTGGCGAATGCGGCAGACCTGTGTGTGTGGTGTGGTGTGTGTGTGTGTGTGTGTGTGTGTGCCCACTTTAGGTGGGCGGAGAGCTTGTGGCGAATGCGGCAGACCTGTGTGTGTGTGTCTGTGTCTGTGTGTGTGTGCGGAGGAAGGGAGGGAAGCGTGGGGGGCAGTGTGTGTGTGTGTGTGCAATCCCACTTGAGGTGGGCGGAAAGCTCGTGGCGAATGCGGCAGACCTGTGTGTGTGTGTGTGTGTGTGTGGATGGGGGGGTGCGTGTGTGTGTGTGTGTGTGTGTGTGCGTGTGTGTGCGTGTGTGTGTTGTGTGTGTGTGCGCGTGTGTGTGTGTGCTTGTGTGTGTGTGTGTGTGTGTGTGCTTGTGTGTGTGTGTGTGTGCTTGTGTGTGGGTGCGTGTGTGTGTGTGTGTGTGTGTGTGCTTGTGTGTGTGCGCGTGTGTGTGGGTGGGTGGGTGTTTCCGTGTGTGGGTGTGTGGGTGTGTGTGACCTGTGAGCTATTCTCGGCTGGTTGCCACGCCGTGTGTTGTGGCGGAGCAGAAGGCGCTGGGACCAGACGTTAGTGGGTGTGGGTGTGTGTGTGCTTGGGCGCACCAAGCTGGTTGCCACGCCGTGTGTGGCTGGGACCTGTGCGTATTCGACGCCGGTGGCGGTTTGTGTCATTGCATCACTACCAAAATCCCAACGCCTGACCTGATCCGCGCCATGGAATGCGGTCATAACGTCCGAGACGGTCCGGGGTGCGGCTCGGGCAGGGGTGAGCGCCTGAGGCGGTCGGAGTGGCGCCTAAGGCGCTTTGGATAACGCCTAAGGCGGCGCCTGAGGCGATCGTGGGTGCGCCTGATCCGCGCCTGATCCGCGCCTGATCCGCGCCTGATCCGCGCCTGATCCGCCGCCTGATCCGCGCCATGGAATGGGACGCCTCAGGCGTTGTGAATGTGGTAGGGCATGGCCCTGTTGAAACACCACCTTGATTTGAGCAATGTGAAGAGGATTGCACAAGGTACCGCACAAGGTACCCCACACAGTGATTTCCTTTTCGGCTGTCCACAGCCATTTGGCTGCATTCTGGCTGTAATTTGACCGTGAACAGAGCTCGACCCATCCAGTGGATTGGTGGTCTGACAAGCCCGCCAGACAGAGCTTGTCACCAGCTTCCAGCTGGCCCATGTATGAGGACAAACGGTCAACGGGAGGTCAACGGTCAACGCGGTCAAAGCAAAATCCGGCTGTGGAATAACTAATTAAACGTCCTGGAAAGGAAATCACTGACCGCACACGCGGCCGATGCCGGTTTCTGGTCCTTGGCCCCAACCACCAAACACGGCCCAGTAACAGTAACAGTAACACGGGGTTTCCAGCTAAGCAGGCTAATCTTCTACTAGAGACACCCGCCGAGACTCCAGCACACTTGAGTACTAGAGCACCGCCGGCTCCTGGCCGATAAACTTCCGCTCCCGCCGGCTAGAATACCCCAAACAGCGTTCTCTGAGAGACATGTCTGGCAAGAAGCATATAGGAGAGGACCTTCCTTAGGGTCACAACCCACTCAAGGCAAACCAAAAACACTTCCTCCGACCGCTGGTGGGCTATCAGTCACGAGCCAAGCCTCAACCCAGCCCAAACACCCACCTTGATGTTGAGCGATGTGAAGAGAATCGCAAAGATGCCGCACACGAGGCCGATGACAATTGCCGGCACAATGGCCAGCAGGTGGCCAGAGAACGAGGTGGTGACCTGTGTGTGTGTGTGTGTGTGTGCGTGCGTGTGTGTGCGTGTGTGTGTGTGCGTGTGTGTGTGTGTGTGTGTGGTTCAAGGGTCTGGGACGTGGTTTTGGGCGCCCTCTAGCCAGAGGGCTTGGCCGATGCCGATGCCGATTGCTGGAACCAGGGCCAGCAGTTGCCCGAAGAACGAGGTGATGACCTGTGTAGGGCATTTCAAGCCAAAATCGACCTTAATCTATCCCCGTCCCCTCGAAACCAGAGATAGAGGGGGTCAACACGGTCTCGTAGCACCGCTCGGCGGGTCCCTGGGTGGAGTGTGCGCAGAGATATAGTTGAAAAGGTGTGCAGTTTTTTTTTTGGAGAGTGCGAGCAGTGAAGACCCTAAAATCCTTTGGCGCACACACGTCGTTTAAGCAGCTATCGCGTCTTGCACAGCTGTGTGACACCTATATCTGCGCCTACGCGCGGTCGGTCAGACCCGCAGCGGCGTCCGGGGGCGTGCATGGGCGCGAGGGCCAAAAGGGGGTGCCCGCCCGATGACGAGCCAGCGTGGCGGCAGCCCCCAACCAAGCGCGCAGCGCAGTGCTAGAGGCCATAACGGAGCTGTGTGCCGCGGCAGGGACCCGGAGATGGGCTCGCTGGTGGCGAAAAGTGGTGGTTTGGGGCTGGTGCATGGGGCAGGTTTGGGTCTAATGATGTACCAATTCTAACCAATTCTAACCACCCAGTTCTTGCCACAGGTTGCTCCAATATATATATGATGCGCATGCAAAGCGGCAGTTAGGGCAGAATAGGGCAGCTTGGGTCTGCCCCATGCCCCCATGCGCCCATGCGCCATGCAACAACACCGCCATGCACAACACTGCATGCGCGCCGTGGGCGGGCCCCAGGCACCCACGCCCCGGCTCATAGGCGAAAGGCCTATGCTCAACTATGCGGATGGATTTGAGGGTGCAGATGTGGTGCATGGGGCACGCTAGAGCATTTCCCCATTTCCTGCGTTCTGTGCTGTGAAAACATTCCACCACCACCAGCTGCGGAACCTGCCCCGCGCCTCATAATTGTCTTCTTTATGGTCATTGTGTACCACAGGCTTGATTTCACCTGCATGGGGGGGCTGGGGCACGCATCCACAGCTTTACCGTGCCGAAAATGCCACTTGTCCACCATTTTTAGCCTGCAACGTGGCGCAGGCAATACGCGACGAGCACGATCTAATACGCCTCCAGGCAGCGGGAACTACGCCCGCGCGAGTTACACGGGTGGCACTCTATTTGAGGGGTTGACACTTCTGTAGCATCCATGATGATGATGTGATTGCAGGTGCAGGGTTGTGGCTATGGGTTTTGATCAGCCTTTTCAGGGGGTTAAATTAGTTGTTCCACAGCCGTATTGTGCTGTGACCGCGTTGACCGTTGCCCTCCCGTTGACCGTCAGTCCTCATACATGGGCCTGATCTGAAAGCTCTTGACGAGCTTTGTCTGGCGGGCTCGTCAGACTAAGAATCCACTGAATGAATTGAGTTATGCTCAAGGTCAAAGTACAGCCGGAATGCAGCCACATGGCTGTGTAGGGCCAAACAGAAAATCACTGGTTTTGATGACGGGCTTGCGGCTTGGTGAAATATGGGCATGAAGGCCAGCAGGTGGCCGGAGAGCGGAACACACACACCATTCATACTTTCAAACTCCACACTTCTGCATCCCACGCACCACCATCTGCGTGGGTGGTGCGTGGGGTGCCCCCCCCACCCCCCAGGCACCCACTTCATACCCCAATCATACTCTCAAACTCCACACGTTCAAGTGGCCGCCCCCGAGCAGCAATTTAACCCATACTCTTAAACTCCACACTTCCACACATCCACACCCCATGCACCTCAAACTCAACATCCTCCGCCAGCCATCTTAAGTGGCCGCCCGAGCACCCACGTCATTTATGCTGTCAAATTCCACACTTCCACACGTCCACACCGCACGCACCTCAAACGCGACGTCCTCCTCGAACCATCCAAAGTGGCCCTCCCCGAGCAGCCAGTTATTGTCAGACTTCAGTCCTGGCCTAAGTCACCCACGTCATTCATACTCTTAAACTCCACACTTACACACCACAGGCACACACGTCAGCACGCACCTCAAACGCGACATCCTCTTCAAACCATCCAAAGTGGCCCTCCCCGAGCAGCCAGTTCTTGGCAGACTTGGCGACGTTCAGCGTGAGCGTGGCAATCATGCATGCGAAGAACACCTGTGCGCGAGGAGAGAGTGAGAGAGATATAAAGAGAGAGTGAAGAGTGAGAGTGAGAGTGAGAGTGAGAAAAAAAAAAAGAGAGGGAGAGAGATAGGGAGAGAGAGAGGGAGAGAGAGAGGGAGAGAGAGAGAGGGTGAACAGAGAGAGTCCCAGCTCACCGACCACACATTCAAACCCACAGCCCCACCCAGTGAACGCCTGCAAGTACCAAGGGGCCCTCTTACGCACCTGCCACCCGAGAGACTGCTGCCAAAAGGACGCCACCTCCTCAAACGCAAAAAGCAGACCGCCGATCGGGGCATTGAACGCCGCGGCGACGCCGCACGACACTCCTG
>VFSX01000126.1:65000-112500 GCA_016618255.1 Chlamydomonas sp. UWO 241 | reverse complement strand
TGAAGAAAAATGCCCAACTATCAGATCTCAGCTGGGATTTTTTTCCTGGGAGTTAAGTTTTTACCTTAACTTAATTAAGCTTAATAAAGGTGCCTGTTTTTCGGGACAACTTAGTATTTGACGGTGAAGCATATGTGTATGAGCATGTGTATGTGTGCGTGTGGGTGTGTATGTGTGTCTCTAAGTGATTCAAATTCTAAGGCGCTGGGTTGCCACTCACAGGAAGTTTGCGACGAGGCCCATGCACAGCCCAACCATGCCCACCATGACCCAGCGTTCCCAGTCGCCCCACGCACCCTGGCACCCTAAAAAAAAACAGAAAAATAGTGGGGGGCAGGCAGGAGGAAGCTGGGTGGAAGCTGGGCTGTTGACTTGCACTCTCAGGAAGTTTTGCGACGAGGCCCATGCACAGCCCGATCATGCCCATCATGACCCAGCAGTCCAAAGTCGCGTTGGTGCGGCAAATACGCGCGGACACACACACACACACACACACACACAAACACAAACACACACGCACACACACACGCACACACACACACACACGCACATGACTCTAGGTGGGTGCGCGTGAGTGACTTACAGGAAGTTTGCGACGAGGCCCATGCACAGCCCAATCATGCCCATCATCACCCAGCAAAAGACCCCCTCACCCCTCGCCTCATCACCCCCGCCCTACCCCCCAAAATCTAGGTGACGCGTGGCAGGTGGCAGGCAGGTGATGGGAGGCTGCCACTCACAGAAAGTTTGCGACGAGGCCCATGGACAGCCCGATCATACCCATCATGACCCAGCGGTCCCAATCGCGTCGGTGCGGCTGGCGGTAGAGCCACTTTCGGAACGTGCCCGAGTTGGGGGCAAGGTAGTCGATCGACTCCACGTTGTTAAGCTGAGGGCGGGAGGGAGGGACAGGGAGAGTGAATACGTGAGGGCGGGAGGGCAGGGGGGAAGGAGGGAGAGGGAGAGGAAATGAGGGAGGGCGACGGCTGGCGGTAGAGCCACTTTCGGAACGTGCCCGAGTTGGGGGCAAGGCAGTTGATCGACTCGACATTGTTTAGCTGCGTTGGCAAAAAGCAAATGGGGAAGTGAGTGTGAGTGATGTGAAGTGTTTTGTAGTGTAGTGGAGGGAGGGCGATGAAACACGCACATGCACTCGCACACACGCGCACACACACACACACAAACACACACACACACACACACACACGCACGCACAATGCCACACACACACACACACACATGCACACACACACACACACACGCACACACACACACCTTGACGCGCTCCTCTGCCGTGAACCGGTGGTTGACGCGCGCTGACTCAGTGTCGGGTCCGCGCTGCACAGGGGGGGAGGGCAATCAGGTGGTTTTCAGGGTTAAGGGTTTCTCATCTACGTCGAGGGGTCACGCGGAGAGGGCGTTTTGAGGTGTCCCCAAATGTGGCACCGATTTGGTACAAGCAAGTGTGGGAAGGGCCTGAGAGGACACACACACGCGCACACGAACACACACACACACACACACATTCCCCCTAGTGCACACACAACTCACGCGAAACAGTGTCTTCGCAACGCGCGTGGCGATGCGCCCGAATGCGTTGGTGGGAGCTGACGGAGCCGGGGGGCCGAGGAGAGGCTCACCACCCGCTGGGAGGAGATCGTCACCCTGTGTGTGGGGGGGGGCTTGTGTGTGTGTGTGTGTGTGTGTGTGTGTGTGTGTGTGATGTGTGATGCGTGTAGGCGTAATGACCGCCTTCGCTTGCGCGCCTCAGGAGTTGGGTTTGTGATAGGGCAGCCACAGAGCAACAACCACAGGAGCAACAGCCACAGACGCAACAGCCACAAGAGCAACAGACACAGAGCAACAGCCACAGGAGCAACAGACACAGAGCAACAGACACAGGAGCAACAGACACAGAGCAACAGCCACAAAAGCAACAGCCACCGACGCAACAGAGCAACAGCCACAGAGCAACAGCCATAGGAGCAACAGCCACAGAGCAACAGCCACAGAGCAACAGCCACAAAAGCAACAGCCACAGACGCAACAGAGCAACAGCCACAGAGCAACAGCCACAGAGCAACAGCCACAGGAGCAACAGCCACAGAGAAACAGCCACAGAAGCAACAGCCACAGAAGCAACAGCCACAGCCACAGAAGCAAGCATAGCAACAGCCACACAAAGCGATGCAACTGTTAGCGTAACCTGCCGCAGCATCTCTCTACTGTGCATACTGGATACTGGACACATGCTGGATACTAATAATGGTATTGTTACTGTCACTTGCCTCATCATCGCTGTACTGTGCATACTGGAAGCCGGACGGGTTGAAGCGGTGGTGACCTGTTGGGGGGGGGGGGGGGGCATGGGCATGGGCATGTGGGAGCGTGGGCGTGGGTGTGCTCGTGTGCTGGGGGACGTGTAGGTCCGTGGTTGGTTTGATGGGTGGGTCGGTGGGTGGGTGCGTGGTTGGGTAGGTGGGTGGGTGGGTGCGTTTCGTGCCTGTGATGTGGCTTTTTTTGTAGATGTGCGTGGGCACGTGTGTGTTCAGTGGTGGTGGCGCACATGCGTGGTGGTAGGTGCACGCGTGGCCATATCACCTACCACCTACCACGCGTGTGTGCGCATGCACGCGCATGAGCGTGTGCACACGGCCCCTACGCCCCGTGTGCCCCCCCAACAGCCCCGCATGCATGCCACAACCGTCCATGCAAGCACCTGCACTCGCCTTTCCGAGAGCCAACAACCCATCAAGTAGGAGGAGAGAGAAGCAGCATGCAAGCTGTTGCTTTTGCCACTCGCCTGTGTGGCCCAGCCCCGTGTCCATCACGTTACCCGATGATCCGGGAGACGTCAACGTCGGAGCCATGCTGCCTGGCGCCAAGCAGCGGCTTGGGCCCGACGGCGTGCTGAGCGAGTGGTCACGCGCAGGGGCCCATGCGAATACGAGGTGTGGTAGACCACCTGTCAGTTGGACAGCCCCGATAACTGGGGCGTATTTGCTGCGAGTGCGAGGCGAGATCGATCTGTTTGCCCAAATAGGCCCTACCACGCCGCCCCCACACAACTCACCCCGCAAAAAGTGCACGTCCCCTCAACATCCCCGCTTTCTCCCCAAGCCTCCCAAAATCACCCCATCATCTCTTACTCACCCTGCTTCGGGCATAGCCCCCTGGTTTCACCTTCACACCTTCACACTCTACACTTCCTTCATCACCCCAAACTGGCTCACCGCATTGTTGTTGTCTCATCCCTTGAGTTCATCCCTCAACCACAGCCGAAAAGATGGCCACCGCGTCTGGCTTCGTGGGGAAGGCGTTTGAGAAGTATTTCTTCGAGTTCTCCATGTATGACAAGGTGCGCCGCGTGCATGGTGTATTTCACTCGGTGGTGCACGTCGCATGCCATGCATGCGGGGGGCAGGGGCGAGGGCCTGCGCAGTGGCATGATCCCGCACCCATCATGCTCCTCCCCATGCATGCGCCCATCCCCAGGTGTTCCACAAGTACGTCAGCAGCAGGGAGAGCTACGTCGCCCTGTAAGTGGTCCGCATCGGGGTCGAGAGGCGGTGTTGTGCTGCTATCGCGGTCGCCATCACGAGGTGAACACACTCGCCTGTGCTCTGCCCCCTGCAGGAGGCACGTCGCATTCTGCAGCGCCGGCATCATGGGGCTTATCAACTTCAACTTCCCGTTCACGCCGTCCTTCCCGACCATCGGTGAGTCGCTCGCGCAGTACATCAGTGCCCTTGCTTGGCACAAAATGCCCACACGCACCGCCTGATCCTGCAACCCTTGCCAACCCGCAGGCATGTGTCCATCCGGTGAGCGGACAGCGGCGCAGTAGGATGGAGAGAGGAGCATGCGGGGGGAAGCAGTGCATGGCGGTCGCATGGCTCGCCCATATGTGATGGCGCATGCTTGTGCACCAGGCACAGCACAGCTGCATGCATGGGCGCCAAGCTGTGCCACGCACGTGCGCGCCAAGCAGACAGCAGCATGCACGTCAGGCGGGCAATACAATGCATGCGGCGCTGGCACATGCATGGTGCTCCAGAACGCTACGTGGCCCGGGTCCCGGTGACGCAGCCAGCTACCCCCCAATCACATGTTGCTGGTTTGTTTGCTTGCGCGTCACCTGCCACCTGCGCGCATACACACCGCACACACACCCTTCCCCCTGTTGCCCCCCCCCACCAGGCTGGAAGGGGACGTTTGTGTGCGAGTCCGACAAGGGCAAGGCGCTCGACATGTACGTGCCTGCCTGCCTGCCCGCCTGCCTGCTTGCCTTTGTTGTTCTGCCTGCCTGGGTCTGCCTGCCTGCGTGTATGCCCGATTGCCTGCCTGCGTGCCTGCCCGATTGCCTGCCGGCGTCCCTGCCCGATTGCCTGCCTGCGTGCCACAAATGCACACACACGCCCTCTCTCTCACACAAACACCACGCGGGCGTGCCCATGCACGCGAAGGTACAAAGCCTGGAAGGCGGGGAAGACGTACGAGCCGGTCGCGCACCACTAAACAGCCGAGGCGCCCCTGGATAGATCGCGCGCCGCTGTGTGCGCGTGTGCGTACTGTCGCGGACATCCCGCCATGGGATGTGAAGACATGCCGCGGCCGACATGGGTTGGGCAGACATACAGACAGGCGCTCGCTTACACGCCTGGCTGAACTCAAACAGTGAGTTGGCACCGTGTGCACGGGCTTGCTGGCACCGTGTGGTCAGCGAGTGCGGGGGCAGGCTGCACCCGTCGACGACCCTTATTTTGCGTCCCCCTAGAGAACACCACGCAGCGTCGTGTTGCGGAAACGGCTTGTAACCCTGGTCTGATGATGGTGGAGTGCACAGTCGTGGGTGGCGCACCTTGACGGCAGGCAGCATTTTCGACTCTTGCCTGGCGTACAGCGCCCGGGTGCTACAGCGGTGGCTGCTGCTGCGGCGGATGGTGATGGAGGCCTGTTGGGTCGGGGTGGTGGGGGCCTGTTTTGGGTCGGGTCGTGTTTGAATGGTACGTGGATCTATCATCACGAGTTCAACGATGATCTCATGACAGCCTGACGAGAGCACCATACGGACCAGATGAGCGCGTGCCTGCATGTGCTTCACCTCACCCCACCCCCCACCGCGCGTTTTGGTCTGCCAACGTGGAAAGTCGGCAGCTTGTAATCCTACCATATCTTTGACAGCCTGCAAGGATTGGATTGTAGTTCAAGGGACAGGCAACCACTACGCTGCTGGGCTATATATGCACTCGAGCACTCCCACCTCCCACACACCTACCGAGAGCACGCCCTGGTTAACGGCCCTGTCAGCAAATTAGTGGGATGGAGAGAGAAGCATGCGGGGGAAGCAGTGCCATGGCGCGGTCGCATGGCTCGCCCAGATGTGATGGCGCATGCGTGGGCACCAGGCACAGCTGCTGCTTGCATGGACTAGGCTGTCACCAACTGGGGTCGGCCAAGTACACACGCCACGACAGCGCAGGGCCACGACCATCAACGACAGCATGTACGAGCACCTCTACATCTCCACATGAAGGCCGTAGACACGGCCCAGGGGCCCTGGCTGGCATGCAAAAAAGTCAGGTTGTTTAGTGCCCACGTCGCCTGTGTCTGCACGTCAGCTGGCGTGTCGGGCCCCAGCATCTGCCCGAGTACAGCTCCCTGAAATCCAATCTACGTCGTTCGCCGATGAGGAGACACGGACCGACTCTCCTCTATCGTTTACATGTTGCGACGCCACGTCTCCCCGGTGGGCCATTCAGACCACACGTGGGTGCGACAGAAGCGGGTGGCGGAGGATCCCTGCCACAATCGCGCCCACGGCCGCAGCGTGCATCCCGATGCATCCCTCTACTACCTGTCCCCCTGCTGCTTACTCCTACTACTCGCCCCCCAACCCAATGACCACCTGCACCTACCTTAACCACCTAAACCACCGAAACTAACTGCGCCTGTGCGGTTTCTACGCAGCTGCCTCCACTATGCTGGTGACACAACTGCAGGGGTGCCAACGCCGGGGGCACACGCCCACGGGGGAGGACACGGAGGAAGGTACAGGGTGTGCGCGCCACACAGACCACGGGGCAGGCCGTTGGTCAATCAGCAGCGTGTGCCGTTGCCACAGACCGTGGGGCGGGCCACGGGTCAACCGCACACCACCGCCAGGATCGTGTGCCAGTTTGCTGTTGGCGGGCCCTCCAGTTGATGACAGCCGGGAGTGTCACATGACGCAGTGTGGGTCACAGACCACGGGGAAGACCACGGCACAGGCCCAGGGTCGCGCGCAGTTTCGCTGTTGGCGGGCACGCCAGTTGTGAGACAGCTGGGAGTCACATGATGACGCCATGTGGGTCACAGACCACCGAAAAGACCACGGTCGTGTGCCGTTTTTGTGTTGCCGGGCAGGCCAGTTGCGTGACGGCCACGCGTGGGTCACAGACCACGGGGAAGACCACGGCACAGGCCCAGGGTCATGTGCCGGTTTGCTGTTGCCGGGCACGCCAGTTGCGAGACGGCCGCGCGTGTCACACGACGGCGCCATGTGGGGCACAGACCACGGGGACCAGGGTCATGTGCCGGTTTGCTGTTGCCGGACACACCAGTTGCGCAACGGCCGGGTGTGTCGCCGGGATGACGTCATGTGACTGTCATGGTGCCCATGCCTTGGTACCAGCGGCTGGGGGCCAGCGGCAGAGCGGCAGCACGCACACCAGTTGCACGACGGCCGGGTGTGCCGGGTGTGCACAGGGATGACGTCATGTGACTGTCATGGTGGCCATGACACCAGCTGCCAGACCGCACCAGCGTCCGGGGGCCAGCGTCCGGGGGCGGCAGACCAGCGGCCGGGGACGGCGGCTGTCACCCCGCCTTGAGGTTGCCGGCATGCAGCGACGCGCCTGACAGCTTCCCGGCGGCCTGAGGTAGGTAGGAGGGGCAGCGGTGGGTGCGAGTCAGCACACACGCGTCAGGCGGGGGGGGTCCGTAGTGGTGCGTGCGACACGTCCGATGGCTTCCCGGCGGCCTGAGGTAGGTAGAAGGGGCAGGAGCGGTGCGTGCAAGTCAGCACACACGTGCCGCGGGGGGGGGGGGCGGGGGCGGGTACGTGCGATGCGGTTGTGCGTACGACGCGCTTGACGGCTTCCCGGCGGCATGAGGTGGGTAGGAGGGGCAGGAGCGGTGCGTGCGAGTCAGCCACACGAGCGGGCGAGGGCGGTGCGGGGTGGGGTGGGTGGGGGCTGTGGTTCCGCTGTGGTGCGTGCGACGCGGTTGTGCG
This sequence comes from Chlamydomonas sp. UWO 241, assembly GCA_016618255.1. Lineage (NCBI taxonomy): Eukaryota > Viridiplantae > Chlorophyta > Chlorophyceae > Chlamydomonadales > Chlamydomonadaceae > Chlamydomonas > Chlamydomonas priscui. Next base: position 105,227 of record VFSX01000126.1, on the reverse strand, counting down.
TTCAACGCACCCAACGGTTTCCCGGTGGCCTGAGGTAGGAGGGAGCAGCAGTCGTGCGTGCGAGTCAGCCACACGCGCCGGGGGGGGGGGGGGGCAGTGGTGTGTGCGACGCGGTTGCATGCAGCGACGCGCCCGACGGCTTCCCGGCAGCCCGAGGTTGGTAGGAAGGGCAGGAGCCGTGCGTGCGAGTCAGCACACGCGCGGGGGGGCGGGGGGTCCACAGTGGTGCGTGCGGCGCGGTGGTGTGTGCGACGCGCTCGACGCCTTCCCGGCGGCCTGAGGTAGGTAGGAGGGGTGGGAGCGGTGCGTGCGAGCCAGCACGCGCGGGGGGGGGGGGGGCTGTGGTTCCGCAGTGGCGCGTGCGACGCGGATGTGCGTGCAACGCGCCTGACTCCTTCCCGGCGGCCTGAGGTAGGTAGGAGGGGCAGGAGCGGTGCGTGCGAGTCAGCCACACGTGGGGGGGGAGGGGGGGGCGCAGTGGTGCGTGCGACACGGCTGTATGTGCGACGCGCCCGACGGCTTCCCGGCGGCCTGAGGTGGGTAGGAGGGGCAGGAGCGGTGCGTGTGAGCCTTGCACTAAGCTCACCTTGCCAGAGGGAGAGCCAGCTCCCTGCATGCCTGGGATGACAAGTGTCGCGAGGCAGTCCCACGGTGCGTTGCCGATCTGCGCGCGCACGTGGGGTGGGTGGGTGGGTGGGTGCATGTCTGGATGGGTGGAAGGGAGAGGAAGAGGAAGAGGAAGGGAAGAGGAAGAGGAAGAGGAAGAGGAAGAGGAAGAGGAAGAGGAAGAGGAAGAGGAAGAGGAAGAGGAAGAGGAAGAGGAAGAGGAAGAGGAAGAGGAAGAAAGAGACGGGGTGAGAGAGAGAGGGAGAGAGAGAGAGAGAGAGGGAGGGAGGGAGGGAGGGAGAGAAAGAGAGAGAGAGAGGGAGGGAAAGAGAGAAAGAAAAAGGGAGGGAGAGAGAGAGGGGGGGGAGAGAGGGGGGGGGGGAGAGAGGGAGAGATGGAGAGAGGAAGGGAGAGAGAGGCGCGACTGGCGTCTATGGAAGATTGGGAGGGTGGGAGGAAGGGAGGGGAGAAGGGAAAGGGAGGGGAAGGGGGAGGAGAGCGGGTGGGTGGTTGAGGGGACGCGAGGATCAAACGCCAGCACCACACCACCACACGGCACATCCACACACACACACACACCTGCTGCTGCATCTGCTGCGCTTGCTGCACCGCCTGCGCTTGCGCCACACACAGATACACACACACACACATCTGCTGCTGCGCCGCCTGCGACTGCGCCCGCCACGTTCGCACCGCTGCCCCAACACACACACACAAACACACCTGCTGTTGCTGCATCTGCTGCTGCGCCTGCTTCGCCGCCTGTGCCTGCGCGAGCGCCCGCACCCGAAGCGCCTCGCCCGCCGCGCCCGCACCGCTGCCCCCGAGTGCGGCGCCTGCTGCAAGCGCCAGCGCAGACGAGAGCGCGCACCCTGCGCCCCCGGGCCGGCGCGAGACAACCGCCTGCAGCGCCAGTGTGTGTGTGCGTGTGTGTGCAGGTATGTGTGCGGAGCGCCGGCAGCGAGCGCCAGTGCGGACAAGAGCGCGCACCCTGCGCCCCCGGGCCGACGCGAGACAACCGCCTGCAGTGCCAGTGTGTGTGTGCGTGTGTGTGTGTGTGCAGGTATGTGTGCGGAGCGCCGGCTGCAAGCGCCAGAGCGGACGAGAGAGCGCACCCTGCGCCCCCGGGGCGGGGCGAAACGACCGTCTGCACCATCAGAGTGAGGGGCCGTTGTTAGAGTGAGGAGTGGCGTAGGGTCGCCATCAGTTTGAGGAATCGTCATCAGTTGAGTTGATAACGTCCCCATCCAAACAGTTGTCCCACCATCCCACTTGGGTCCCTCACTCAACATGCCACCTGCCTGCAGCTGCTGCACCGGCAGCAGCTGCTGCACACACACACACACACCTGCACTGCATGTGTGTCAGTAGCAGCTGAAGCAGCCGGAGGCAGCTGCTGCACACACACACACCTGCAGCGCCTGCGGTGCCGGCAGCAGCTTCGGCTGTGGGAGCAGCTGCTGCTGCTGCACACACACACACACCTGCAGTGCCGGCAGCAGCTGCGGGAGCAGCTGCTGTACGCACACGCACACACACTCACCGGCAGCAGCAGTTGCACATCCACACAATGGCACATGCATGCAGCGCCTGCGAGGCCAGCAGCAGCAGCAGCTGCGGGAGCAGCTGCTGCACACACACACACACACCTGCAGCGCCTGCGAGGCCGGCAGCAGCTGCAGCTGCGGGAGCCCCGGGATGAGGCCCAGCGAGGAGAGCGTTGCGTGGTGGTGGATGCTGGACAGGGCGGCGGACCTGTATGGGGGGTAGGGGGTAGGGGGGGACATAATATATGCAGGCTTTTGTTAGTTTGTTGTTAGTTAGTTAGATTTATTTGTTTTAGTTGTTTGTCTGTTTGTTGATTGTTTGTCCGCCTACCTGCCGCCTACCTGTCTGTCTTTCGATCTGCCTGTCTGCCTTCCTGCATTCCTGCCCGCCTTCCTGTCTGTCTGTCCGACAATTTCTTTGTTTGTGCGCACCGTGGCGACCAGGGGCCCGCTCCCAGCGCCAGGCTGCCCGCCGCGTCGCCCAGCAGGCTCGTCATTTGTGTGTTTTGCCTGACTGTATTTTTTTTGCTTGTTCCTTAAAAGTAGCCCTTAGGAGTAGTGTGTACGTGTGCTAGCGTGTAAGTGTGCTAGCTAGTGTGTCAGTGTGCTAGCGTGTGCGCACCGTGGCGACTGGAGGCCCGCCCCCAGCGTCGGGCTGCACGCAGCGTCGCCCAGCAGGCTCGTCATGTTGGTGACCGGAGAGCCGGCGGCGCCGGCGCCTCCGAGCGCTGCCATCGCCGAGTGGTGCGAGTGGTAGTGGTGGTGGCCAGCAAGCCCTGCGGGGGGAGATGAGCGAGTGCATGTTCGTATTTGTATTTATGTGTGTACCGCCCATCGCTGCCATCGCCGAGTGGTGGTGGCCTGCGAGGCCTGCGTGTGTACGTGTGTGTCAGTGATGCAGAAAGTGTTTTGGCGTAATGGCGGTGTTAAGACGCGCGGAGGCCCCAGCCGGGCCTGCCGGTGCGGCGCATCTACGCGGACTGTGGCGCGATTGTACGCGGCCATTCCCCCGGGGGCTGCGCCTCCGGACCCCCGCTGTCCACAGTGTTCTTGTTGGTGGAAAGGCAGTATATTTTTTACGCTGCTCCCTCATTTCTCTTTCTTTCCTTAGTTCTTGCTTAGTTCTCCTATAATACTTTGTTTTTCCCTATGCCTCACAAGTATCACAACCACAAGCCCACAGAAAGCGTGTCGAATCTCGGTGTAAATCAGAGGTGACCCTGACGCAAATCTGCATGAACACTTCAACCCCGCACCTGCACCGCTCTCTGCACATGTGAGTGGCTTAGCGTGGATCAGCACACACAATCTGACCCTACAGCAGACAAGTAGCTAACTTAGGCGTAGCATGACGTGAGGCCCCCTCCCCCTCACCCCTTCTGGTGCGCGTGCATGCAAGCAGCGCAAGCCAGAGCCACGTTGGATCAGCACACACAATCTGTCCCTACAGCAGACAAGTAGCTTACTTGGACATAGTGTAGCATGACGTGAGGCCCCCTCCCCCTCACCCTTACTGGTGCGCGTGTATGCAAGCAGCGCAAGCCAGAGCCACGTTGGATCAGCACACACAATCTGTCCCTACAGCAGACAAGTAGCTTACTTGGACATAGCGTAGCATGACGTGAGGCCCCCTCCCCCTCACCCCTACTGGTGCGCGTGTATGCAAGCAGCGCAAGCCAGAGCCACGTTGTATCAGCACACACAATCTGTCCCTACAGCAGACAAGTAGCTTACTTGGACAGCATGACGTGAGACGCCCCCTCTCCCCTACTGGCTCGCGTGCATGCAAGCAGCGGAAGCCAGAGCCACATTGGAATTTTGAATTTGATGGCATCCTTAATAATGTTGTTTTCCAGGCTATGGAAGCAGTCTGGAGGGGGGGAAACAACTGAGCACGCACGCCCAGACGAGCTGTCGCGCGTGGCGTGTTTGCATGCACGCTTGTTTGCATGCATGCATGCATGCAGTGGGCGCCGGGGCGCAGCCCCCGCAGGTGATATGGCCACCCCCACCGAAGTCGGCCACACAAGTCGGACCTTTCCGAAAACGCCCGAACGCCCCTCCCGCCCCGCCCCGCCGCCACCCGCGTCACCCAAGATGTGTGTGAGGATGATTGAAGGCTTGGAGGGCCATCGCGGGAACTGGGGAGAGGCGTGGGCGTGCGCGCTCCGGGAGGGGCGCCCTCACTGCATGGGCGCATGGAACTTTCCGGCCACCATGCGCGGCCGAAACTGCATTCGCGAACCTCATTCCAGCGCCGAAAGCTTGCCACGTATACCATGAAGGTCGCCTTCGATTGGCGAAGCGCGCGGTCTCGTCTGGGTGACGCCCATGGTGTGTGGACATTCCGAACTTTGGATCGAAAGATCACCATTGAGACACCTCCTCTGGACGAATGACCGCAGCCAAAAGTTTGCGATTTGAACCATTTAGTTCGTGTTTGAAGGGCGTCGCATGACGTTGCGTGCGCGCGTGACACGATGTCGAAATGTACCGAACCAACGCCATGCACCAGTTTTGGTTCGGTACTTTTTGACATTGTGTGGCGCGCACACGCAACCGCACGCAAAGCCTTTCGAACACGAACTAAATGAACCGAATCGCAAACTTTTGACTGCGGAATGAGGTCCGAGGGTGCTCTTTAGGGGGAGAACGACGCCTCGAAAGTTTTGTTTTTTGTTGCAATGTCCGTCTTTGTGGCACTTATGTGGCCGACTTCGGTGGGGGTGGCCATATAAGAACCAGTGATGCATTGTGTTTAATACTACAGAATGGCATGACCTGCTGCAGGAGCCAGGCAGGGGGACTGTTACACTTAAATCAAGCAAAAGTGTGACCCACCACCTCCATCTCCGCCCCCCTCCACCGATCATTGCGCGAGCTGAGCGCTAATCGGATCCGATGCTCGCCGCCCAAGGCGCCCTACGCGCAAGGCGCCAGGGGGCACCACGCTACGTGCAAGGCGAAGCCGCGTCCCGCCGCGCTACGCGCGGGTCCCGCCAAACGACCCGAAATTATGCGAAAGCATGCGCGTATAGCGTTTCTGCATCACTGGTGTGTGTGTGTGTGTGTGTATGTGTGTGTGTATGTGCCAGTGCTGCCAGCGCCCAGTGGTGCGAGTGGTGGTGGTGGTGGCCCGCGAGGCCTGCCGGGGGAGGTGGTGCGAGTGTGCATGTGTGTGTGTGTGTGTGTGTGCCGCCCATCGCTGCCAGCGCCGAGTGGTGCGAGTGGTAGTGGTGGTGGTGGTGGCCTGCGAGCCCTGCGTGTGTACATATGTGTGCGTGTCGCGCTATGTGTGCGTTTTTGTGTGCGTCTTTGTGTAAGTCGTCGTGTGCAAGTGAGGGAGTGTGTGTCTACATGTGTGTGTGTGTGTCTGGTGGGTGTATCAGTGATGCGAGAGAGGTTTGACGGCAGCCCGCCAGCCGTGGGGATGCTGGGCCAAGTCACAGCGCTGGTGCAGCATCACACAGTGCTATGGGAGATACAGTGTTTACTCACCATTGCCGATGCCGCCCCCGATGCTCATGCCCCCGCCGAGGTACTGCCCCCTTCCCCCCCACCCCCCGCCACCGAACGGGAGCGGTCCTCCCGGTGGCATGCGCGCCGCGGCCGGCGGGGTACCACCAGTGGTATATCACACAGTGCTGGGGGAGCCACACAGTTCAGACGCACCGTTGCTGATGCTGCCACCGACGCTCATGCCGGCCCCCCCCCAAGGTGCTGCCCCCCCACCGCCGAGCGGGAGCGGTCCGGCCGGTGGCATTCGCACCGCGGCCGGTGTGACACCACCAGTGGTATACCACACAGTGCTGTGAGGGAGCCACAAAGTTCAGACGCACCGTTGCTGATGCCGCCATCGATGCTCACGCCCCCTCCGAGGTGCTGCCCCCCACCGCCGAGCGGGAGCGGTCCGGCCGGTGGCATTCGCGCCGCAGCCGGTGGGGCGTCACCAGTGGTATAACACACAGTGCTGAGGGAGCCACACAGTTCAGACTCACCGTTGCTGATGCCGCCACCGACGCTCATGCCCCCTCCGAGGTGCTGCCCCCCGCCACCGAGCGGGAGCGGTCCGGCCGGTGGCATCGCACCGCGGGCGGTGGAGTGCGGGCCGGGCAGGGGAGATGGGCCGCGTTGGTCGGTCGAGTGCAGGGGCATGGACTCTTCGTCCAAGTCGCTCACGTCTGTGTGTGTGTGCGTATGTGTCGGGGTGTGTGTGTGTGTCTCTGGGGGAGGGAGAGAGAAAGGGAGAGAGAGAGAGAGGGAGGGAGGGAGAGAGAGAAAGAGAGCACAAATCAATGAGGGGGGGGATGGGCCGGGCAGGGGGGATGGGCCGTGTCGGTCGGTCAAGTGCAGGGGCATGGACTCGTTGTCCACGTTGCTCACGCCTGTGTGTGTGTGCGTGTGTGTCTGAGAGAGAGGGACACAGAGAGAGATGGAGAGAGAGAAAGAGAGAGAGAGATGGAAAGAGAGAGAGAGAGAGAGAGAAAGAGAGAAAATAGAGAATACATCGAGTGGAGGGGGGTGACAGGCCGGCGTGCGCGCCGCGCCGCGTCGGTCGAGTGCAGGGGCATGGACTCTTCGTCCACGTTGCTGATGTCTGTTTGTGTGTGTGCGTATGATATATATATATATAGAGAGAGAGAGAGCGAAAGAGAGAAAAAGAGAGAGAAAGAGAGTGGGAGACAGCGACAGAGAGGGCGGGATTTGTTTGCTCCCCAACACCCCCACCGCGCCCCAATCAACACACCCCACCCACCCTCTTGATTGCGTCGCTGCCCCCCCCCCCCCCCCCCCCCGAGAAACCTTATTGCCCCGCACCAAGGCCCCCACACCGAGACTCCCCCCCACACACACCGCCCCTCCCCAAGAAACCCACCCTCAGAGCGCGTTGCTGGTCTCGCGCGCGAGTGCTTGTGTGTGTGCGTATGTGTGTAGCAGGTACAGACACAGAGAGAGGACGGGATTTGCTTGCTCCCGACACTGGGCCCGCGTCAGCCCGACTGAGTCCGCAACGCTCAATCCCACGCACCACTGATTACGTCGCTCTGCCCGTGTCACCCCCACCGGTCCTGAATCGCCCCCCCCCCCCCCCCTGGGGGAAACCCACCCTCTGAGGCGCGTTGCTGGGCTTGATGCGTCGCTGCCCGTCACCCCCCCCCGCCTCCTCACCCGAAAACCCAATCGTCCCCACAAGATCCCCACACCACACCAAGAACCCCCCCACACACACACCCCGCCCCTCAGCCAGAAACCCACCCTCTGAGCGCGTTGCTGGGCTTGATTGCGTCGCTGCCCCTCCCCCCCCCCCCCCCCCCCGAGAAACCCCATCGTCCCCCACCAAGATCCCCACACCACCACCAAGAACCCCCCCCCACACACACCCCGCCCCTCAGCCAGAAACCCACCCTCTGAGCGCGTTGCTGGGCTCGCGCGCGAGTGCTGCTGCGAGAGCGGCGGCGAGTGTGTGTGGCGGCCCTGGAAGTGGGTCGGTGTTGAGATGTGTGTGTGTGTGGGGGGGGGGGGATTGAGTGAGACTGTGTGTGCGTTTGTATGTGTATGTGTGTGTGTGAGTTTGTGTGTGTCACGTTGCGTGAGGCGGCGAGTGCGTGTGGCGGCCCTGCTTAGAGGGGGGACGGGGTCACATGAGCGTGTGTGTGTGCCTGCGCGTCTATGGCTGGCGTATCCAGGATAAAGCAGCCCCACCCTCCCGCACACACAAACACCACAACAAAACTACACCTAGAAGCATACAACACACACACCTCCTACACACCCAGGGGCCCCTGGACACACCTCATACGAGATCACAATCTTGTTTGCGTCGTCCGCCGAACGCTCGACGTGCTTGCGCACGGTGCACCCGACCGCCGTGCACTTGTAGTAGGACCGCGGCCAAGGGTTGCCCTTGACTTGCTTCTGACCATACTTACGCCACCTGCGTGTGTGTGCGTGTGTGAGTGTGCGTGTGTGTGCGCGTGTGTGCGTGTATGTGCATTTTTGTGTTTTTCTGCACACGTGCGTGCGTGCGTGCGCGTGTTTGTGTAAGTGTGTGTGTGCATGTCCTGCTAGGTTGCTCAGAGGCGGGCACTTAGCAACACCCCCGGATAGTTTGACCCAAGCCGGCTGTTGGGATTGCGAGACCAAGCCCTTGCTCCATCACACCCTTCCCTTCCGTCTCGACTCACCACCACCTGGCCGTCGCATTCGTGGTTCCTGAAACACACACACACACACACATATTCCATTCCAGATCGTTACATAGATAACGGCGATATTGTTCCAGAGGTCTGCATAAGGGCGTCTGTCAGTAGCGGGTGACCACTTGTCGCCATGAGGACACACCCGTACACAATTTAGTCATCCTCGTCCGCCTGGCCATCACACCCGAGGTTCCCCAAACACCCACCCACCCACCCACCCACACACACTCGCACACACACCACCACCACACACCCAACCCCCCCTCCAACACAGCCAAGCCACTCACTTGAACCCATCATTGACCGAGTCCTCCTCCACCACCAAAGCCGACTGGCCGTCGCAACCGTGGCTCCTGAAACACACATACACACACACACACTTCCCCTCCCTCTCGACTAACTTGAACCCATCGTCGACTGAGTCCTCCTCCACCACCACCACTTGGCCGTCGCACCCCTCCCCCTCCCCCCTACTCACACACACACACCACCACCATCACACACCCGACCCCCCCTCCAGCACAGACAAGCAAATCACTTGAACCCATCATCGACCGAGTCCTCCTCCACCACCACCACTTGGCCGTTGCACCTGTGCCCCCCCCCCCCCAACACTCTCTCTAACACATACACACACACACTGCCGGACGCCCAACACAGCCAAGCCTCTCACTTGAACCCATCATCGATTGAGACCTCCACCACCACCACAACCTGGCCGTTGCCCCCCCCCTCCCCGCCACACAACACACACACACCCGACCCCCCTCCAACACACACCCGACCTCCCTCCCACACAGCCAAGCCACTCACTTGAACCCGTCATCGACCGAGTTCTCGTCCACCACCACCTGGCCGTCACAACCCCCCCACACACACACACTCTGTCACCCCCCTCCAACACACACTCGACCTCCCTCCCACACAGCCAAGCCACTCACTTGAACCCATCATCGATTGAGTCATCCTCGTCCGCCAGGCCATTACACCGGAGGTTCCCGAATCACGCACACACACAACCACAGCCGGCCGCCCTACACAGCCAAGCGACTCATTTGAGCCCATCATCGACCGTGTCCTCCTCCACCACCATCACCTGGCCGTTGCACCAGTGCCCCCCCCCCCCCCCTGGCCGTTGCACCAGTGCCCCCTGCATCTCTCACCCACCACCCACCCACAGCCGGACGCCCGACACGCAGAAGCAACTCATTTGAGCCCATCATTGACCGTGTCCTCCTCCACCATTATCACCTGGCCGTTGCACCAGTCCCCCCCCCACCCCTGCACTCTCTCACCCACCCACCCACCCACCACAGCCGGACGCCCGACACAGCCAAGCGACTCACTTGAACCCATCATTGACCGTGTCCTCCTCCACCATTATCACCTGGCCGTTGCACCAGTCCCCCCCCCCCCCTGCACTCTCTCACCCACCCACCACACCCACAGCCGGACGCCCGACCAGCCAAGCGACTCACTTGAACCCATCATTGACCGTGTCCTCCTCCACCATTATCACCTGGCCGGTGCCCAGTCCCCCCCCCCCCCTGCACTCTCTCACCACCCACCACCCACCCACAGCCGGACGCCCGACACAGCCAAGCAACTCACTTGAACCCATCATCGACAGAGTCCTCCTTCACCACCACCACCTGGCCGTCGCACCCGTTGTCGCTGTCGCGGGCGGCGCTCCCGCCCCCGCCGCGCGGGACGGCTGGGGGCTGGCCCTGCAACGAGACGAGATGGATAGGGGGAATGTGTAATTACGACGTGTTGTTTCGCCCTGTGCGATGTATTGATTTCCGCGTGATAGAGGCGTGGTAGGGCCACGCCCCCGCTGCGCGAGACGGCTGGGGGGCAGGCCCCGCGATGAGGCGGAGAGAGGGAATGGGGTTGTGAGTACGATGGTGGATTTTGATTTCCGCGTGATAGAAGTGTGGCAGGGCCACGCCCCCGCCGCGGGGGACAGCGCGGGACGGCTGGAAGCAGGCGAGACGGCTGGCCCTGCGAAAGGACAGAGAGGGAGGGGGATTGTGTGTACCATGGCGGATTCTGATTTTCTTTTGTCGGTTTCAGTCTATTCGATGCCAAAAATCACGATTCTCGCGCAATTTTCATTGTTTTCAGCTTCGCGGGGGTCGCGATGACAAAGGGCGAGTTTGGTATGTACGTATGCATAACGGGCCCCACCCCACACCTACCGAGTTCGACGCCAGCGGCGGCGGCGGCGCGCTCGCCGTCGCGTCAGCGGCGCTGCCGCTTGTGCTCGTGCGGCGGCGCTTGGAGGGCGGAGGTCCAGTGCCGAGCACGGGCAGCCCCGGAACCTGCGACCGGCGGTGTGTCGTGTGTTGAGAGGGTGGTCGCACGTACGGAGGCGGCAACACACGTTGGGGGGCAATCACGCTAGAGCCCGTAAGGAAGCGGCGCATAGAGACGTAAATAACACGTACGGAGGCGGCGCTTGGAGGGCGGAGGCTCAGTGCCGAGTACGGGCAGCCCGGGCGCCTGCGACAGGTGGTGGTGCGAGTTTTTATAGCGGGCAGTCAGACGGCGGCGCTGCTGCTTGCGCTCGTGCGGCGGCGCTTGGAACGCAGAGGTCCAGTGTCAAGCACGGGCAGCCCGGGAACCTGCGCCGGTTGGTGATTACAGGTTACAGTCCCCCCATATATACCCGCTGCCACATCGCTCACCATGTGGCATCCCTGCGCGCCGCCGCCACCCGCGCCAAACGCCACACTGCGGAATCGCCAAAGGGTCCAAGGCCCCCCCAAGTACCCCCCCCCCCTCCCCCCTCCCCCCCCAGGAATATCCGCACCCGCATCCCACGTCACTGACCTGCACCATGAGGCAACCCTGCGAGCCGCCGCCGCCCGCGCCAAACGCCACACCGCCAAAAGCGTGGGCCCAAGGCCCCCACCAATACCACCACCCTCTTTACATCCGCCCCCGCATCTCATCACTGACCTGCACCATGTGGCACCCCTGCGCCCCGCCAAACGCCACGCCGCCGAAATCGCCGAGGGCGCGCGCGGTAGCCTCGGTGACAGCGGCGAGATGCTCGAGGCGCTGCGGGTGTGGACAAAGTGTGGACGTGAGTGTGCAGAAATACCAAGGAGTGTGGCGTGCTCAGCAGTGTGGCGTGCTCAGTGACAGCAGTGAGACGCTTGAGGCGCTGCGGGTGTGGACATGACTGTGGACATGAGTGTGGGCGATGGCAGGAGTGTGGACAGGAGTGTGGCGCGCTTAGTGACAGCAGTGAGACGCTCGAGGCGCTGCGGGTGTGGACATGAGTGTGGACATGAGTGTGGGCGATGGGAGTGTGGACATGGGTGGGGACATTGGACAGGGAAGCTGGCCTCACTATCCCGCTAGGACTTGAACCTGCAACCTTTCGACTATACCACTGAGCTACTTCACCTCCTGCTGCTGCTGGGATGCCGGCGACACGCAACCCTCCCCTGCTCCTGCACTGCCGCCGGCTGCGCGCGTGTGTGTGTGTATATGGGTGGGTGAGTGCGTGAGTGTGTGCGGGAGGTTGCGTGTGTGCGTGTGCATGTGTTCAAGTGCGATAGGGACTGTAACGCATGTGCCTCTCTGTGCGAGAGTGTGTGCTTGTGTGTCAATACCCCGTAGCATGGCCATCACGTCAGCCGGCAGCCCCGTGTGTGTGTGTGTGTGTATGTGTGTGCGTGTGTGCGTGCACGTCTCCTAACCCCGTAGTATCACCATCACACCAGTCGGCAGCCCGTGTGTGTGTGTGTGTGTGCACGCGCGCATGTGTGTGTTTGTGTGTGCGGAAGTGTGTGTCCCTACCCCGTGGCATTGCCATCACGTCAGCTGACAGCCCGTGTGTGTGTGTGTGTGCGTGTGTGTGTGTGTTCTTACCCCGTAGCATCGCCATCACGTCAGCTGACAGCCCCGTGCCGCTTACGCCACCTAGGCTGCCGAGAAGGCTGAACTGCTGGAGATGGATGTGCGGAGGCCCGGTCGCGCGCGTGTGGTGGTTGTGGTCGTGGGCGTGCTGGCTGCCGGCCTCGTGGTCCTGTGTGTGTGTGCGTGTGTGCGTGTGTGGTGGTTATGGCCGTGCTGGCTGCCCGCCTTGTGGTCCTGTGTGTGTGTGTGTGCACGCGTGTGATGGTTGTGGTTGTGCTGGCTGCCGGCTTTGTGGTCCTGTGTGTGTGTGTCAGTGTGTATGTGTGTGCGTGTGTGCGTGTGTGGTGGTTATGGTCGTGCTGGCTGCCCGCCTTATGGTCCTGTGTGTGTGTGTGTGTGTGTGCACGCGTTAGGCGGTTGTGGTCGTGCTGGCTGCCGGCCTCGTGGTCCTGTGTGCGTGTGTGTGTGTGTGTGTGCGTGTGTGGTGGTGATGGTCGCACTGGCTGCCCGCCTCGTGGTCCTGTGTGTGTGTGTGTGTGTGTGTGGTGGTTATGGTCGTGCTGGCTGCCCGACTTGTGGTCCTGTGTGTGTAGGGGGGGGCGTGTGTGTGTGCGTGTGGTGGTTGTGGTCGTGCTGGCTGCCTGCCTCGTGGTCCTGTGTGAGTGTGTGTGTGTGTGTGTGTGTAGTCGTGCTGGCTGCCCGCCTCGTGGTCCTGTGTGTTTTTGTGCGTGTGTTTTGTGTGAGCGTGTGTGTGAGCGTGTGTGTGTGGTGTGGTCGTGCTGTCTGCCCGCCCGCGTGTGTGTGTGTGTGTTGTGAGCGCGTGTGTGTTTAGTCATGCTGTCTGCCCGCCTCGTGGTCCTGTGTGTGCGTGTGTGTGTGTGTGTGTAGTCGTGCTGGCTGCCCGCCTTGTGTTCCTGTGCGTTTTTGCGCGTGTGTGTGTGTGTGTGTGTGTGTTGTGTGTGGCTCTGGTCGTGCTGACAGTCCCCCCCCCCCACACACACACACACGTGTGATGTGTGTGATACCGCCAGCTACCAACACACACACGCACGCATGCACACACACACACACACGCACACACAACCGCGCACACACACACACACACACACTGCGCCATCAAGGGCGTCCGACGGACTGTAAATCGACCACACACACACACACACACACACACACACACACACACACACACGCAGCACACAGGCACAGCACACACACTCACACACCTGCGTGTCGTGTGCGCTGCCGCCCGCCATCGAGTCATCCTCGTAGTCAGGGTCGTCTGTGTGTATGTGTGTGTGTGTGTGAGTCCCCTCAAAGCGACGAGTGGTACCCGCTATTGACAGACGCCCTGATTCAGACCTCTGGGACGAAATCGCCGTTGTCGTTGTTACGATCTGGAATGGAATGGGATGTGTGAGTAAGTGTGTTGTGTGCGTATGTGTATGCGCATGCATTCACGTTTGAAGGTCACCACGTCCCCGCGTCTACACCACACCACCATGGACATACTCTCTCTCGCACACACATAAACACACACACACACACACACAAACATGGCCATACACAAACGCGCGCACACGCCATCGAGTGCGTGCGTCACACTGAAAAGACGGCCATGCGAACACACACACACACACACACACACACATAGACGCACCGCTGTCTGCCCCCTTGTGTGTGGGATGGGCATCACAGCAGACACACACACACACACACACACAGACAGACGCACCGTCGTCTGCCCCCTTGAGTGCGCGTGGGATCGGCATCAGAGCAGCGGAAACGGACGATGCGCGCGGAACTGTCGGCGGCACCTGTGTGTGTGTGTGTGTGTGTGTGTGTGTGTGTGTGTGGTCGATTTACAGTCCGACGGACGCCTTTGATGGCGCTGTGTGTGTGTGTGTGTGTGTGTGTGTTCGTGCGATGGGCTTTAGAGCAGCAGAAACGGACGATACGTGCGGAACAGTCAGCGGCACCTGTGTGTAGGCATGGGTGTGTTTGTGTGTGTGGGTGTGGGTGTGTTTGTGTGTGTGCGCGCATTGGGTCGGCAACCATCAGAGCATTTCCATCAAAGCATAAATAACAAAGCAGTCATCAGAGTATATCCAACATAACAGCCATCAGAGCATCAATTAAAGCGTATCTATCAGAGCACCCATCAGAGCATGTATCCACCAGAGCAGCACACAGTACAGCCAACAGCACACATTAGGGCAGCCATCAAAGCGCGCATCAGAATATCCAACACAGCACAGCACAGCACAGCAAACAGTAAACAAGCCCCCATCAGATTACGCATCAGATCAGATTGATTCGAGCCTCAGAGCATCACAGCACCCATCAGAGCACCCATCAGAGCACACCCATCAGAGCAGCCATCAGAGCAGCCATCAGAGCGCGCATCAGAACATCCAACACGGCACCCGTCAGAGCATATCCATCAGCGCACCCACCAGAGCAGATTGACTCTGGTGTCAGAGCACCCATCACAGCGCCCATCACAGCATCCATAACAGCATCCATCAGAGCACACCCATCAGAGCATCCATCAGAGCGGCCACCAGAGCGCGCATCAGAACATCCAACACGGTACCCATTAGAGCATTTCCATCAGTGCACCCACCAGAGCAGATTGACTCTGGTGTCAGAGCACCCATCACAGCGCCCATCAGAGCATCCATAACAGCATCCATCAGAGCACACCCATCAGAGCATCCATCAGAGCGGCCACCAGAGCGCGCATCAGAACATCCAACACGGTACCCATCAGAGCATTTCCATCAGTGCACCCACCAGAGCAGATTGACTCTGGTGTCAGAGCACCCATCACAGCGCCCATCAGAGCATCCATAACAGCATCCATCAGAGCACACCCATCAGAGCATCCATCAGAGCGGCCACCAGAGCGCGCATCAGAACATCCAACACGGTACCCATCAGAGCATTTCCATCAGTGCACCCACCAGAGCAGATTGACTCTGGTGTCAGAGCACCCATCACAGCGCCCATCAGAGCATCCATAACAGCATCCATCAGAGCACACCCATCAGAGCATCCATCAGAGCGGCCACCAGAGCGCGCATCAGAACATCCAACACGGTACCCATCAGAGCATTTCCATCAGTGCACCCACCAGAGCAGATTGACTCTGGTGTCAGAGCACCCATCACAGCGCCCATCAGAGCATCCATAACAGCATCCATCAGAGCACACCCATCAGAGCATCCATCAGAGCGGCCACCAGAGCGCGCATCAGAACATCCAACACGGTACCCATCAGAGCATTTCCATCAGTGCACCCACCAGAGCAGATTGACTCTGGTGTCAGAGCACCCATCACAGCGCCCATCAGAGCATCCATAACAGCATCCATCAGAGCACACCCATCAGAGCATCCATCAGAGCGGCCACCAGAGCGCGCATCAGAACATCCAACACGGTACCCATCAGAGCATTTCCATCAGTGCACCCACCAGAGCAGATTGACTCTGGTGTCAGAGCACCCATCACAGCGCCCATCAGAGCATCCATAACAGCATCCATCAGAGCACACCCATCAGAGCATCCATCAGAGCGGCCACCAGAGCGCGCATCAGAACATCCAACACGGTACCCATCAGAGCATTTCCATCAGTGCACCCACCAGAGCAGATTGACTCTGGTGTCAGAGCACCCATCACAGCGCCCATCAGAGCATCCATCAGAGCACCTATCAGAGCAGCCATCAGAGCATATCCATCAGAGCACCCATCACAGCATCCATCAGAGTGGGCGCTTGCACCTCTGATGCGGCATGTCGTCCGCCTTGCCGCCCTTGGGGCAACATAATTGAAGGGGGTGGGATAGAAGCAACAAACACACCTCTGATGTGGGCAGCGGCATGTCGTCGGCCTTGCCGCCCTTGGGCGGGCGGAAGCGCGCTGGCTTTACCGCGCTTGGCGCGGGGTGGCAGTGCGACGCCTGTATTTGGTGGGTGGGGGTTGAGGGCTCTGGCTGGAAGGGAGGTTGGTTGGAGGGAACCCCTGGCCAACAGCAACACCCCACAGGCGCAGGCTGCATCTGCGTTGAGGGGCGGCAGTGCTGCGCCTGCGTTTGGGGGGGGGGGGTGTTGATACGAGGTGCGGCTGATAAACCAGCAGTGGGCCTTCACAGCCATCCTAGCGCTAGGATGGCTGTGAAGGCCCACTGCTGGTTTATCAGCCGCACCTCGTATCAACAGAGTGGAGGGTCGTGGTTGGGGGGCGGTTGGAGGGTATTGTTTTTTTTTAGGGTTTAGGGGTTTAGGGTTTAGGGTTCAGGGTTTGTGGAAAAAAAAGCCCGGTCCACACAGAGGGGTGGCAGTGCGGCGCCTGCGTTTGGGTGTGTGTGGGGAGGTTGGGTGGGGCATGGCCAGAGCGGTCGTGGTTGGAGGGGGGTGGTTGGAGGGGGGTGGTTGGAGGGCGGTGACAGTGCGAAATCTGTGGGAGCGACCGTATGGGCGGCAGTGCAGCGCCTGCGTTTGGGGGTGGGGGGTGGTTGGAGAGGTGATAGGTTGGAGGGGGTTCGTTGGAGGGGGCTGGTTGGAAGGGGGGTGGTTGGAGGGAACCCCGGCCGACAGCAACACCACACAGGGGCAGAATGCATCTGCGTTGAGGGGTGGCAGTGCGGCGCCTGCGTTTGGAGGGCGGTGGGGTTGTTGGTTTGGAGGGGGTGGTTGGAAGGGGGGGAGGGGGTAGGTTGGAAGGAGGGGGGGGGCGTTGGAGGGGAGCCCAGACACACACACACACACACACACACACAGCAATCACACACACACACCACGTGCTGATGCTCAGCCATCACACACCAGCCTGCCCCCCCTGGCGCCATCTGCCCCCACGTGCCCCCCCCCCCCAACACACCAGCACGTGCACACAAGTGACAAGTAACACGGGGTTTCCAGCTCAGCAGGCTACTCTTCTACTAGAGACACCCGCCGATACTCCAGCACACTTAAATACTAGAGTACCGCCGGCTCCCGGCCGACATGCACACACATACACACATACACAAAACCACACATAGACGCAGAGAGAGAGAGACACCACATACAAAACCAGACATAGACGCAGAGAGAGAGGGAGGGAGGGAGAGAGAGAGAGAGAGAGAGAGGGAGAGAAAGAGGGAGAGAGAGAGGGAGAGGGAGAGAGAGAGAGAGAGAGAGGCACCACATACATATACACACACACACAACCACACATGCACGCAGAGAGAGAGACAAAGGGAGGGGGAGAAAGAGAAAGAGACAATCGTTACAGTTCCCACCAACGGCAATCTGGATTGCAGCTGTTGCCTGAGCTACATTCCCCAAACTTACACCTTGTACTCTCTGTCTGTCGGGAAGAGAGCCGGAGCCGTTGCGCTCCACACACACACACACACACACCTTAACTCTGTCGAGAAGAGAGCCGGAGCCGTTGCGCTACACACACACACACACACACTCAAACACACACACACACACACATGCACACACGTACACACACATACAAGCACACACACACACCTTGACTTTGTCTGTCGAGAGGATGGTGCCGGAGCCGTTGCGCTACACACACACACACACACACACACACGCACACACCTTGCACTCTGTTGAGAGGATGGTGCTGGAGCCGTTACGCTCCCCCCACCCACCCCACACCACCAACACGCACGCACGCACACACACACACACACGCACACACACGCACACACCTTGTACTCTGTCGAGAGGATGGCGCCGGAGCCGTTGCGCTCCACAATCTTCTTTGCGGCGCAACCCTGGTGGCTGTGTGTGTGTGTGTGCGTGTGTGTGTGTGTGTGTGTGTGTGTGTGTGTGAGAGAATCCTCAGCAGGAGGCGGTGCAACCCTGGTGGCAGTGTGGGCGCATCGAGCAAATCGGGATGTGTGTGTTGGAGGGGTAGGGGGGGCAGCGGCAGGGTGTGTGGGGGCCATGTGTGTGCGGCGGGGGGAGGGGGGGGTGCTATGTGAGGAGGTGGATTTGGGAGGGGGGGGGAGGGGAGGCAGCGGCGGGAGTGTGTGCGTGTGTGCGTGCGCGCGCGTGAGTGCGTGTGTGTGTGTGTGTGCGCGCGTGAGTGGGGGGGGGGCAGGGGGCAGGCAGCGGCAGGAGAGCTTGCGCGTGTGTGTGTGTGTGTGTGTGCGTGCGTGTGTGCGTGTGTGTGCGTGTGTGTGTGTGTGTGTGTGTGTGTGTGTGTGTGTGTGTGTGTGTGTGCTGGCAGTGACAGGCCATGCGTTGCATCGCGCGCACCTGCACTTGTAGTACGAGCGCGGGTTGGGGCTGCCCTTGACGATCTTCTCGCCGTACCTGCATCATGGAGTGTGGTGAGTTGCAAGAGTCGAGGGTGGATAAGGGGTGCGGGAAGGAGCGCAACACACAAACGCAGCGGGTGAGCTCTGTTTGTGTGTGTGCTCTGCATGCAACCCCCATGCAGCGTGATAATGCTCCACCTACTTGCGCCACTGCCACCCGTCGTGGTTGGCTGCGCTGGGCTTTCCGGCGCGCGTGCCTGGAGCCTCCTCCTGCGTGCCAGGCGCGGGTCCGCTGTACGAGACCTGCGCGCGTGTGTGAGCGAGATCGGGAATCGAATGCGTGCGGCGGGGTGGAGTGTCGGAAAGCAGCCCACGCGATGCGCACACGCTTCATGCGGCCGGGCGACGACATCGGCAAGGGGTTGACGCTTGCGCCCCGCTCATGCGTGCGTCACCCCCGCTGGTGGCCCTGTTGTGCCCCCCACCCCCCGACAGCGCGCGTGCCTGGTGCACGCACACGTGAACAACGAGCAGCTTCCTCACCTTGGGCGGACTGGACACTGGGTGGTGGTGCAGCGGCTCTGGGAGCTGGTGCTGTGGTATCTGTTTCAAATGCGAGGCGTGCATCATCCCCATCCTCGCGGCCGAGCCGTGGAACAGCGGCGGTATCAGCATGTGCTGGATGCCCGTCGTGGGGGATGGCTCGTGCTGCAGTTGCGGGGAAGCAGCAGGGCAGGCAGGCAGAGTGAGCACGCATGCGGCGTGCAACTTGTGCGTGCCGCCTCTGCAGGGGGGCCTCCCACCACCCACGCACGCACCGGCGCCACGGGCAGGAACATGGGCGAGTCCGCGATGCTGGAGGGATTCACAAATTGCCCCAGCCCCCAGCCAGCAGCTTTCGGCGTCCGTTGCGTGCCATAGCCTCCTCCTCCTCCACTGCGCGCAGACTGAGGCCACGGCTCCATATTGTCGTGCGGGTTGTCTCACGATGCGGCCGCCCGCGACTGGGATGCGTGTGAGATGGTGGGCTGGTGAGCTGCTTTGGACACACAAATTTTGCGATTTTGAAGCTGGCCACCCACACCCTCAACCTCTCACAGGCCCGGCGCGTTTCTTGCCCGGGCACTCGGTTGTGAGTTTTGTGCCCCGCCCCCCTCCTCACTCCCCTCGTGCACGCGCGACGGTTAGCTGTTGCATGCTACAACAGTTACACGCAGCGGTGGTGGCAGGCAGGAGGATCAAATTCGGGAAGGCGATACAAGTATGTAGGAAATTCGTGGATCAAGGTACACCTAGGGCCAGCGCCAGCCCACGTGGAGAGGAGAGAAAAGTCCCCCCCAGACACACGCACGCCCAGCAGGCGCGGGCTTGCTTGTGCGTAGCTTCGCGCGCCGGTGAGTGTGTGCTGCATATGGATCGTCCCGGTGACACCCAACAGGATTGGGCTCGTCTCGACTGTCGATTCATGATAGCGAGAGATTACACTCCGAGCGGTCACACGTACACCCAAAACCCTTAACCCTAAGCCCCCAACCCTAAACCCTGAACCCTGAACCTTGAACCCTAAACCCTGAACCCTGAACCCTAAACCCTGAACCCTAAACCCCAAACCCTGAACCTTGAACCCTAAACCCTAAAGCTAAAGCCCTAAAACCCTTAAACCCTAACCCCATGGTTCCAAAGCTTCAGCACGAATGTTTTTAAGTTGGAGAGCCGACACGAGAGCCGTCCTGAAGACCTGCCCATACAAGAGGGGAAGACAATCCACTCCTGGCGGTCAGACGTCAACCCTAAACCCGCAACCCGAATCCCATGGTTCCAAAACTCCAGCAAGATTTTGTTTATATTTGGAGAACCGACATGAGAGCCGTACTGAAGACTGCCTGAAGACCTGCTTATATAAGAGGGGAAGACAATCCACTCCTGGCTGTCAGACGAAAACCCTAAACCATACACCCGAAATCCATGGTTCCACTCCAGCATAATTTTGTTTCTATTTGGAGAGCCAACGTGAGAGCCGTCCTGAAGACCTGCCAATATAACGGGGGACGCCACACGGGAGCGCCACCCACGTTCAGTGGCGGACGCCAAGCAAATTGCACCACCTGCATTGCAGGCTCCACACTCAGCCCCTGGCGTGGTTGGAGGGGTCCCAGGCAAACACACATGAAGGGACCTGGGAACCCGCGACGGCTCGTGCCGTGAGCGTGTTTGCAAGTGCTGTGAGCTGTGTGCGCGCGCTCTCAAGTCGGTTGCTGAAGCGCATGACGACGCCTGTTGTCATTTCCACGGGTTTTACAGGTTGACCGTTTACAGGTTAACCAAAACGTTTCACTCGCGCCCGCCCGGAGGACCGTGGGGCGCGAGTCATCTCCACGACTTGGGTGGATGTTGACGTGTTTGCAAGTTTTGTGTGCCGCGTGCGCGCGTTTTCAAGCTGGATGTTGAAGTTGAAGTGTGACGATGTTTGTTGTCATCTCTACGGGTTTTCTATGTCTCACGCATGTGCGCCCGGAAGACCTTGGGGCGTGAGTCTCCTCTGTAGGTGTGTGCACCCTGCCTGTCTATGCTGGTTTAAGCAGCGTCGGGTCTCAAGTGCGTGCACCTTGCTGCACTGGTGTCGAGAGGTCAGGGGGTGGCAGCACGTGCACGTGTGCTCATTGCCGTGGCCACAGTTCTTGTCCTGCCCGCAGACAGCGGCCGCTGCCTGCCGAGACCAGGCACCACCTCATGACGCCGTCCTGGATACGCCTCAGTCTGCCGCCCACTGCGTCGTGTTGCGCTGCGACGTTTGCATCTTCTCCATTACCTGCTGTCAGCCTGGGACCGGGCACATGCCGTCAGATGGCGCGAACAAGCTTATGTAGACAAGCGCAAGCACCAGGCAGCACCAGGCAAAACTCGGCAGCACCAGGCAGCACCAGGCAGCACAGACGAGTGCTTGTATGAGCCCTGACTAAGCTCTCTGATTCCTGATGATGATTTAGGGGGAGCAACTTTGATTGCGCTTACCAGGCGCAATACATAGCGGGTCTTCATGCTCGCTCCCACCAAGTGTGGGGTGTAGTTCTGGGAAACGGCGCATCCGGCCCCGAGCGATGCACGGCTTGCTGGGAGATCACTGCTCTTGACCTCCACGGAGCGCGCTGCAGTTGTTGGTCTGTAAGATGCAGACCTGGTGGCTGGTAGCCTAGCCTTGTTAGGTAGCTCCCTCAATCCCACGCCCCGAGGGTGCGTACTGTAAACTGTAAACTGTAAACAGACCTGGTGGGGAGCGCCAGAACCTCTCTCAATTACACGTCACCCCAACTCAGATTAGAAGTTCATGCCCGCCGGCATGCCGCCCCCCGACGGTGCGCCCGCGCTCGCGTAGACACCGGCGCGCTTCTCGACCATTGCCGCCTGCGTCGTCAGCATGATGGCCGCGATGGAGCACGAGTTCATGAGGCCGTTCTTGGTCACCTGCGTGTGTGTGTGTGTGTGTGTGTGTGTGTTTGTGTGTATGTGCGTGTGCAGACAAGGCACGACCTACGTGTGCGCGTGTGTGTAGGGGGCATATGCGTGCCCCTATGCGTGAGTGTTTGTGCGGCTTCACTCCGGCAGTGTGGCGGTGGCGGTTTTGTGACATGCGTCGACATCAGTGGTTCCGCTAAGGATCTTGAGAAAATGACGGCTCAACCCGGGCCTCACGCTCATTCTGCCAAGCTTCACCCGACGGAGGCGATCTTTGGCGGGACAAGTGTGAAAATGACGATTTCCACACTTTTCGGGTCGGAATTTGCGCAACGTCAACCCGGAGCGCCAGCATAACGCGGGGAATCCGAAAATGCAGTGTGTCGGGTTGCGGGTTGGCTTACGGAAAAATCTGGGTCCATCGCGGCACCATCAAACTGGTGGTGGACACAGACACACACAGACATGCACACAAAACACACACACACACACACACAGACAGACGCACACACACAGACAAAACACACAACCAACCAACCAACCGAGCTTGACATGAGGCCGTCTGCATGCACCGGCAATGCCTGTACTACCAACAGTAAAACACCTCGGCAATTGTTACGAAGTCTGACCCGTGCGCTGGGATGTCTTTCGAATAGCAGGTGGCACACACGCACACACGCACACACGCACACACACACCACACACCTTTGCGGGGTCAATGATACCAGCGTCCACCATGTCGATGTACGTGTCAGACATCGCGTTGTAGCCCATCCGGAACGGCTGGCCGAGCAGTTTCTGGACAACCACCTCGCCCTGTGCGTGTGTGTGTGTGTGCGTGTGTGTGTGTGTGTGTAGAAGGGCCCAGGGCTTAAAACGGGCGTTGGGCCCATAGGATTTGGGTGTTTGGAGTTAGATGTGATGTACCCACCTCGACTCCCGCGTTGTCCGCGATGATGCGGCACGGCGCGCGCAGCGCGCGCTCCACGATCGTCGCGCCCATCTTCTCCTCGTCATCAGTCAGTGTGGCGCGGAACGCGGGGACCAGCTCAGAGAGGTGCAGCAGCGCGGCGCCGCCGCCGGGGAGGATGCCCTCCTGTGCATGTGTGTGTGTGTGTGTGTGTGTGTGTCGGCCTCATGTAACGCTTGGTTGGTTGGTTGGTTGTGTGTGTGTGTGTGTGGGAGGGGGGACCAGCTCAGAGAGGTGCAGCAGCGCGGCGCTGCCGCCGGGGAGGATGCCCTCCTGTGTGTGTGTGGGAAGTGGGTGGGTGTGTGGAGGATGGTGGTGGTGGTGGTGGTGTGCGTGTGTGTGTGGTGGTGGTGTGTGCGTGTGTGGGGGGACCAGCTCAGAGAGGTGCAGCAGCGCGGCGCCGCCGCCGGGGAGGATGCCTCCTGTGTGTGTGTGTGCGTGCGCGTGCGCGTGTGTTGTGTGTGTGTGTGCGGGGACCAGCTCAGAGAGGTGCAGCAGCGCGGCGCTGCCGCCGGGGAGGATGCACTTCTGTGTGTGTGGGGGGGCTGTGTGTGTGTGTGTTTGTGTGTGTGTGTGTGGGGGGGGGGGGGCACCAGCTCAGAGAGGTGCAGCAGCTCAGCGCTGTCGCCGGGGAGGATGCCCTCCTGGGAAGGGAGGTGTGTGGGGTGCTGGTAGAATGACATCCAGCAGTAGCAGCAGCAGGGGCAACCGCATGCTGCCGCCGAAGCCGCCGATGACGCAGCAGCAGCAGCAGGGGCAGCAGGGGCAGCCGCATGCCACAGCAGCTCCAAGTTCCACACACACGACACACCTCCACCGCGGCAAATGTCGTGCTCTTGGCGTCCTCAATGCGCAGCTTGCGGTCCACTCATTATCAGGGGGTTAATAGGGTTTAAGACCTCAATTGGGGGTCAGGATTTCCAGGATTTCAAAGGGTTAATAGGCAGTTCATAGGGCTAATGACCTTAATAGGGGCCCAGTGCACACACACCTCAATCGCGGCGAATGTCGCGTTCTTGGCGTCCTCAATGCGCAGCTTGCGGTCCTCTAGCTCGGTCTCAGTTGAGGCGCCGACCTGTGCGTTTGTGTGGGGTGGGGAGGGGTGAAATGGGGGATGAGAGATAAAACGGTGGACAGAGACAAAGAGAGAGAGACTTAGGGACGGAGAGACAGAGAGAGGAAGGGACAAAGAGTGCGCAAAAGAGAGGCATAGCCAACGAGCGAGCAAGCGCGCGAGAGAGAGACAGAGAGACACGGTGCGACAGAGAGAGGAAGGGGCAGAAACAGAGAGAGAGGGAGAGAGAGACAGAGAGAGAGAGACAGAGAGAGAAAGGGGCAGAAAGCTTTCTCTCGAGAGAGAGGCAAGGAGAGACAGAGAGACAGAGACATGAGGAGAGAAGGAGACAATTTGGCGCAGTTTTGCTGGCTTAGACAGCAGAAACTCGCAGACCAGCTCAGACACGCAAAGAGGTCGAGAGGGATAGTCAGCCGAAGTGAGCCTCGGTATATCTGGGCAGACACAACATGCATAGGAGAGAGGGAGAGACAGGGAGAGAGACACAGAGAGAGAGCCGGAGAGAACGAGAGAGGGAGGTGAAGAGAGACGGAGACCACGAGAGCTAGAGAGATGGAGAGACAGAGAGAGAGACGGAAGGATTGATAGCCGAAGTGAGGCCGAGTGTACCTGAGCAGACAACTCCCCTACTGATTCCCAGACCCCCTCCACACACAAAACACCACACACACACCTTGATGATGGCAACACCGCCCGACAGCTTCGCGATGCGCTCAGTGAGCTTCTCGGTGTCGTACACACTCGTGCAGTTGGGGAGCTCCTGCGGGTGAAGATCGAGGGATTGAGTTAGTTAACGGGTGCAGGGTCGTGTTCATTTGTACGGTCTGTGTGGCACCGCTAGCTGGTGTGTACAAGGTTCGGCACAGCTGGTGAGCTTCTCGGTGTCGCGCACGCTCGTGCAGTTGGGGAGCTCCTGCGGGTGCAGATTGAGGGATTGAGTTAGTTAACGGGTGCAGGGTCGTGTTCATTTGTACGGTCTGTGTGGCACCGCTAGCTGGTGTGTACAAGGTTCGGCACAGCTGGTGAGCTTCTCGGTGTCGCGCACGCTCGTGCAGTTGGGGAGCTCCTGCGGGTGCAGATTGAGGGATTGAGTTAGTTAACGGGTGCAGGGTCGTGTTCATTTGTACGGTCTGTGTGGCACCGCTAGCTTGTGTGTACAAGGTTCGGCACAGCTGGTGAGCTTCTCGGTGTCGCACACGCTCGTGCAGTTGGGGAGCTCCTGCGGGTGCAGATT
Organism: Chlamydomonas sp. UWO 241; assembly: GCA_016618255.1. Taxonomy (NCBI): domain Eukaryota; kingdom Viridiplantae; phylum Chlorophyta; class Chlorophyceae; order Chlamydomonadales; family Chlamydomonadaceae; genus Chlamydomonas; species Chlamydomonas priscui. The sequence continues at coordinate 79,999 of VFSX01000126.1, read as the reverse complement.
GAGAGATTGAGTAAAAGGGTGCAGGGGGGTGTCCTGTGTGCAGTCCGTGTGACACCGCTAGCAGTGCATATGAGTTGCGGCATATACGCTCCTTCAGTTGGGGAGCTCCTGTGGGTGCAGATTGAGGAATTGAGTATAAGGGTGCTGGGTCGTGTAATTTGGACAGTCTGTGTGACACCGGCAGCTGGTGTACACAAGGTGCCGGCTCAGGGGGTGAGCTTCTCGGTGTCGTATACGCGCGTGCAGTTGGGGAGCTCCTGTAGGTGCAGATTGGGGGATTGAGTTAAAGGGATCGTGAAAATGTCGTGCAGGGATATCCTCATTGTTGGATTTTGCAGTGTGTGGACAGGCACCAGTCATGCGATGTAGGCGGTGCGGTGTGGGGTGGAGGTCTAGAGGGGGCGGGCTTCTTGGTCGTACATACTAGTGCCGTTGGGGAGCTCCTGCACAGTGAACACAAGGGGAGTGATTTGTTGAAATAATTGGGGTTGCGATGGATTTTGCGTCGCCGGTTCGCGGAACGCTCCCACTCCACCCAACAGACGACGCACACACACACGCACACACACGCACGCACACGCACACACACGCACACACACACGCACACACGCGCGACACGCACGCACCTTGTTGTGCTGCGCGATGTGCATGTCGATCTCCTTGCGGTCTGTGTGACTTACGCACACACAAACACAAACACACACACACGCACGCACACACGCGCCCCCCCCTCCCCAAAGACACACGCGTGCACACAGCTGGGTGTTCAAGTTTGACAGTCTGCCGGACTCTTTGCTAGGGTATAATACGCCAGTAGGGTACCGGACGCCATCAAATGCGTCAGACAGACTGTAGCATCGACCACGCACCTTCTTGAGCTGAGCGATGCGGATGTCAATCTCTTCGCGGTGCGCGTTGCACGCACGCACGCACACACACACACACACACAAACAACCACCAACACACACGCCCCCCACCACACCACACACACAAGTGCACACAGCTAGGTGTTAAAGTTTGACAGCTGCCGGACTCTTCCTAGGGTATAATACGCCATCAAAGGCGTCTGACAGACTGTAAAATCAACCACACACACACACAAGCACACACACACACACACGCACACACCCACGCGCGACACACGCACATTCTTGAGCTGTGAGATACGGATGTCGATCTCCTCGCGGTTCGCATCACACACAAAGACACACACAGAGACACACACACACACACACACACGCCCCCCCCCCCCACACACGCGCGCGACACACACGCACCTTCTTCAGCTGAGCGATGCGGATGTCGATCTCCTCGCGGTTCGCATTGCACACACGCACAGACACACACACACACACACACACGCCCCCCCCTACCACACCACACACACACGCGCGTGCACACAGCTGGGTGTTCAAGTTTGACAGCTGCTAGGAAAGATCCTAGAGTATAATACGCCATCAAAGGCGTCTGACAGACTGTAAAATCGAACACACACACACACACACACACACATGCACGCACACACACGCACACACACACGCGCGCGACACACGCACCTTCTTGAGCTGTGCGATGCGGATGTCGATCTCCTCACGGTTCGCATTGTCGCCGATGAACGTCGTGTCGGTCGCCGTGCACTTGATCTTGCGTGCAGAGCCGAGCTGCTCCAGCACAACGCCCTCCACAGTCATACCGAGGTCCTGTTGCGAAAAGGGCAGAGGAGGAGAGGGATGGGTCAGAGCGTCCTATTTGGACAAAGCAGAGGGGGAAGTGGCCAGGGGCAGGCAGGGGGGGGGGGGGGGCGCCAAGCCGATCTGCTCCACAGCACGACGCCGTCCACTGTCATGCCGAGGTCCTGTTGGAAAAAGTGTGTGTGTGTGTGTGCGTGTGTGCGTGTGTGTGCGTGTGTGCGTGCGTGTGTGTGTGCGTGTGAGTTGGTCGCCGAGCACTTGATCTTGCGCGCGGAGCCGAGCTGCTCCAGCACAACACCCTCCACAGTCATGCCGAGGTCCTGCACGGCCCAAGCAAAACGGCGGGGAAGGGTCAGAGAGTCGTATTTCGACAAAGCAGGGGAGGGAGTGGTCATTGGCAGCAGGGGGGTGGGTGGGCAGGGGCAGGCGGGGGTGGGTGGGTGCAGAACGGCAACCTCCACAGTCATGCCGAGGTCCTGCTTAGAGAAATCAATGGTGGGGGTTCAGAGAAAGGCAGGGGGCAGGCAGATGGGGGAGGGATGGAGAGGGGGTGGAGGGAGCGGGGAGGAGGCGGGGTCGGGGGTTTTGTGCACTTGGTCTTGTGAGCAGAGCAGAGAGCTGCTCCAGCACAACACCCTCGACGGTCCTTGTTTGGAGACAACAGAGACAGTGGTCCCTGGGAAAGATTTTAGTCGTTTTTTTTTTCCGGCTCAAGTAACTTTGACCGCTCACACCAGGCACAATACACAGCGGGTATTCATGCAACGCATGCCGTTGTGCTGCTCTCGGCACGAGCTTTCCAACGTACCGCTCCACGCCCTCTCCCACTAAGTGTGGGGTGGTTTTCTGGGAAATGGGAAATCCGGCTCGGAGCGGTATACGGCTCGCAGGGGAATCACTGAACAGAGACATGGGGGGGGGGGTCAACAGAGGCAACAGAGACAACAGTGGGGAGGAGGGGGTCAGGGGCGAGAGTGGTCACAGGCAAGCAGGGGGGGGCAGAGTGTGTGTGTGTGTGGTGGTCAGGGTTGACATGCACTTGACTTTGAGCACCGAGCTGAGCTGCTCCAGCACACGACCCTCGACAGGCTCTCGAGGTCCTAATACATGACACAAGCGGGCAGAAGGTGTGTGTGTGTTTGTGTCAAACAACAGGTTTGGCCCCCCTCCCCCCACACCCCCGCGGGAACAAGCGATATGGACAGCAACCAACCTTTGCGATGAACTCCGCCCCGGTGACGATCGAGAGGTCCTGCAGCAGGGCCTTGCGGCGCTCGCCAAATCCGGGCGCCTGTATTAGGGGAGTGGGCGTTGTGTGCTCAACATCATGGTCTGTCAGATGCGTTTCACGGCGTATTAGCGCACGCGTGTGTGTGCGCGCGTGTGTGTGTGTGTGTGTGTGTGTTGTGTGTGTGAGAGTGCGTCTGTGTCTGCATGCGTGTGCGTGTGTGTGTGCGTGCACGTGCGTGCGCGGGCGCGCGTGCACGCATGTAATGCCGGAAGCCTGTGCACATTTGCATTTGGGAGGGGAGGGGGGCATTCTTGCTCAACGCTTTCCCACAGCGCCCCCCCCCCTGCCCCCAAATGCACACAGGCTGCCGGCATTGTATGTCCATGTTTACACGCTCGCGCACGCACACACACACACGCACGCACACACACGCACAGGAAGCAGGACAGAACCGGTCCCACCTTGATCGCGCACACGTTGATGATGCCGCGCATCTTGTTGACGGTCAGCGTTGCGAGCGCCTCGCCCGTCACGTCCTCTGCAATGATGAAGATGGGCGCCTTGACTTGACTGACCTGCAGAGCACAAAAACAACACAGGCAAGGCACGGGTCAGGGGGGCAGTGTCTGCTCTGATATGCGGCACATGCAAGAAAGGCATCGCCAGCCACGTCCGCTGCGATGATGAAGATGGGCGCCTTGACCTGGCTGGCCTTTACAGTTACAGTTACAGTTACATGGCATTCCAGCTAAGACAACACTAGTCCTAGTGCCACCGCCCTGTGAAGGACAATAGCCACCAGCCAGTTACCTGCCGTCTAGACTACCGCTCCCGCCGGCTAGTTAGACCCAAACAAGTCCCTGAGGGACATGTCTGGCAAGGAGCGTATAGGAAAGGACCGTCCTCCTCCTGGCCTTTGAGGCCAACCACGCCGGCTGTGCCGACTGGCGGCGCTGAAGCAGAAAAGTCCCCGCCTGGCATGGTGCATGGTTGTCCAACTCCATGCATGGGGCTCTGCCTGCGCCCCATGCGTCATGCATGGCCAGGTCCCACCCTCCAGGGGGGCCTGGGCAAACAGAGTCGTCATGGCAGGCTGCCTGAAGACCAATGCCGACGCCAGTCACCGGCAGACGAGTGCCCCCGAGGGTGAGCGCGGTGACAAACGCTGCGATGGTGAAGCGGATAAACTCTGTTGTTGCCTCGGCGGTCACCACCGCTGAAGCCCTGATGGTAGCTCGCCCCCACGAGCAGCCATCTTGACCGATGTCCAGCATGCATTGACGGGCGCCAGCTCCTCCGCTCGTTGACTGGCTGGCCTTTACAGCACAGAAACAACAAGCAGACAAGGCAGACAGGGCATTCACACGGGTCAACAATCTAATAACCTTCGCCCAAGACCACAGTAGGCACACCTGCTCCAGCAGCGGCACGATCTCGCGGACCGTCGTGATCTTCTGGTCGGTGATGAGGATGAGCGCGTTGTCAAACTCAGCAATCAGCTTCTCCTGCGGTGTGTGAATGTACAGGGGCATGAGGTGGATGCATGTGTGTGTGTGTGTGTGTGTGTGAAGAATGGAGTTGTGGGGGAGGAGGGGGAGGGCAAACGGGTGGAGGGCTGACGATGCTGTGGTCGGTGATGACGATGAGCGCGTTGTCAAACTCGGCGATCAGCTTCTCCTGCGATTTTGAACATATTCACGGAGGGAAAACAAGGGTGTGTCTGTTTGTGTGTGAAGGGGGGGGGGGGGGGGTAAGAAGCCGCAGCGTCAAGTCCCACCCTACCAAAATCCCAACGTCTGATCCGCGCCATGGAATGCGGTCATAACGCCTGAGACGGTCCGGGGTGCGCCTCAGGCGGTGGTGAGTGCCTGAGGCGCCGCCTGATCCGCGCCATGGAATGGGACGCCAGGCGTTGTGAATGTGGTAGGGCCATCAGTCGCCACCAGTCCCGTGAAACAACCTTTGAGACCCGTCATCAGGGCGGGGCTGCCAGCCGAGGTGGGCGCGTCGGTGGGCTCGGCAGGGCCTCTATCAACCTGACCAGTGGTCCCTGGGAAGGATTTCAGCAATTCGTTTTTTGCCGGCTCCAGCAACTTTGACCGCTCATACCAGGCACAATACACAGCGGGTATTCATGCAATGCATGCCGTTGTGCTGCTCTCGGCAAGAGCTTTCCAACGCATCGCTCCACGCCCTCACCCACTAAGTGTGGGGTGGTTTTCTGGAAAGTGGGAAATCCGGCTCGGACCGGTGTACGGCTCGCAGGGGAATCACTGAACCTGACGCCATGACCCTCCGCACCCACTCACATTGCTGGCTACAAACTACCCCCACACGCACATTTTTGGTCACAAACAAAACTGCGGCGAGACGTAACCGCGGTCCACTTCCAGTCCCTCCTGGACCCCCCCCCCCCCCTCCATCAACCTTGAACAGTCGCTATCAAGCCCCTGCCCCCCCATCACCACACACCCACATCAGCCCTCCGCCCCCCCCCATCCCCATCACCACACCCACATTGTTGGTCACAAACTGCGGCGAGATGTACCCGCGGTCCACCTCGAGTCCCTCCTGGACCTCAATCACAGTCTCCGTCGAGTTTGACGTCTCGATCGACAGCACGCCGTTTGAGCCGACCTGCAAGAGAGGGAATGTATGGAGGACATTATTAAAACCCTTTACACGCAAGAAGGGGGGGGGGGAGGGGGGTAGTTGTGAACGGGAGTCTTGTTTGGGCCTCTTGATTGAGGTGGGGCGTCTTGTCTTGACCTGAATCACAGTCTCCGTCGAGTAAGACGCGTCGATCGACAGAACGCCGTTTGAGCCGACCTTTGGTTTGCACAGGGGGGGCAGGGCAGGGGTGGTGGGTGGGTGATTCGTAAGTTTGGGTCCGGAGTCTTGGCTTGTCATATTGATTGAGGTGGGGAGTCTTGGCTCGACCTCGATCACAGTCTCCGTCGGGTTGGACGTCTCGATCGACAGAACGCCGTTGGAGCCGACCTTAAGTTTGCACAGGGTGGGGGGGCAGGGCAGGGTGGGGGGTGATTAGTAAGTTTGGGTCCGGAGTCTTGGCTTGACCTATTGATCGAGGTGGGGAGTCTTGGTGTGACCTGAATCACAGGCTCCGTCGAGTTTGACGTCTCGATCGACAGAACGCCGTTGGAGCCGACCTGGAAGAGAGGGAATGTATGGAGGAAGTTAACGCAGGGAGATGGGGGGGGGGGTAGTTGTGAACGGGAGTCTTGTTTAGGCCTCTTGATTATTGAGGTGGAGAGTCTTGGCTTAAACTTGATCAAGGTCTCCGTCGAGTTGGACGTCTCGATCGACAGATGGCCGTTTGAGCAGACCTGCCACACAACACGGGTGGGTGAGTTGGGTCGGGGTTGGGTGGGGTAATACGCAGTAGCAGCTGGGGCGTTGCTGATGCTGACACCAAGATGGGGCTTCTGTCTCCGACGCCGAAGTGGACGTCTCAATCGAGAGAACGCCGTTTGAGCCAACCTTTTGTCTGCACGGTGTGTGTGTGTGTGTGGGGGGGGGGTAGTGCGTTTGCGTCTGGAGTCTTGACTTGACCTACTGATTGTGGTGGGGAGTCTTTGTTTGACCTCGATCACAGTCTCCGTCGAGTTTTAGGAGGGTTTAGGGTTTAGGGTTAAGTATTTAAACTGACGTCTTGATCGACAGAACGCCGTTGGAGCCGACCTGCAAAACAAACACGGGCGGGCGGGCGGGGTGGGGTAGTAAGCTTAGGTCCGGATTCTTGGCACAGCCTATTGTTTGCGGTGGAGAGCGGGTGGGGAGTCTTAACAGTGACCTGAATCGCAGCCTCCCTCGAGTTTGATGTCTCAATCAAGAGCACGCCGTTTGAGCCGACCTGCAACACACACGGGCGGGTGTGGCGGGGTGGTGTAGCGTAATACGTAGTAGCAGCTGGGGCGTAACATTCACCAAGATGGGGCTTCTGTCTCCGACGCCGAGGTGGACGTCTCCATCGAGAGAACGCCGTTTGAGCGGACCTTTTGGTGTATGCACCGGGGGGAGGGGGGGGGGGGTCGGGGCAGGGCAGGGGAAGAGGGGAGGTGATTCGTAAGTTTGGGTCCAGAGTCTTGGCTTGGCCTATTGATCGAGGTGGGGAGTCTTGGTTTGACCTCGATCACAGCCTCCGTCGAGTTGGGCGACCCGATCGATGGAACGCCGTTTGAGCCGACCTTTTGTTGTTTGCACCGGGGGGGGGGGGGGGCCTTCCAAAATCCCAACGTCTGATTCGCGCCATGGAATGCGGTCATAACGTCTGAGACGGTCCGGGATGCGCCTGAGGCGGTGGTGGGCGCCTGAGGCGGTCGGGGTGGCACCTGAGGCGGTTTGGATAACGCCTGAGGCGACGCCTGAGGCGATTAGGGGCGCACCTCAGGCGGCGCCTCAGGCGGTCTGAGCGCCCAAGGCGCCGCCTGATCCGCGCCATGGAATGGGACGCCTGAGGCGGCGCCTCAGGCGTTGTGAATGTGGTGGGGAGGGGGTAGTTGGGGTCGGGAAACTTGCGCGAGAGTTCAGTGCGTCCGTTGAGTTTTGGGATTAGGGTCAATAGTTGGGGGGGGTGGGGTTTATAGGGACGTCATGATCGAGAGCACGCTGTTGGAGCAGACGCGCACAACAACTGTTGCTGGAGGAGGTTGTGGCCAGGACGAGAGCGCCCCACGCCCCACACCCCACACCCTCCACACACCCCACACCTTGTTGAGCGCGTCCGCCAGCATCTCCCCACTCAGCTCGTCGTCGCCCGCCCACACATCCACACATCCCCACCCCTCGCCCACCCACCGCACCCTTCGAGAAATCCACACATCCAAACCCCACCCACCCCATACCCTCCACACCTTGTCGAGCGCGTCCGCCAGCATCTCCCCAATCAGCTCATCGTTGCCCGACGAGATTGTCGCCACGTTCTTGATGTCCTCGCGCCCCTTGACGGGCACAGACAGGCCCTGCGGACCAAGATAGGCAGAGGTGCACATTGAGGGTGGCGGCAGTGGCTCGTGCCAAGCCTGATAAACATGGATGCTGTGTGGGATTGTTGCCGCGTTCTTGATATCCTCGCGCCCCTTGACGGGCACAGAGAGGCCCTGCGGACCAAGACAGGCAGAGGTGCACATTGAGGGTGGAGGTGTCAGTGGCACGGGCCAAGCCTGTTAAACATGGATTCTTGGAGGATGCTGCCATATGGGATTGTTGCCGCGTGTTGATGTCCTCGCGCCCCTTGACTAAGGGGCCCAGACAGGCCCTGCGGACTAAGATAGGCAGAGGTGCACATCAGTGGTGTCATTAAGGAGAGCAATAATTTCCTGTTTGCCCCCCCAACACAGGAGGGAACATGCCGAATTGCCCCCGCAGCAGAGGTTTTTTCGCGGAAAAGGGTGGAAGTTGTCAAATTGCACATTTTTAGAGCGAAATGCGATTCACCCCGCAATTTCCCCCCCAATTTCCCGGTTTGCCCCCGCAGCGGGGTCTGCGGGGTGTGCGGGAGTGCTTATGACATCACTGGTGCACATTGAGGGTGGAAGTGTCAGTGGCACGGTCCAAGCCTGATATACATGGATGCTGGGGGGTGCTGTGTGGGATTGTTGCTGCGTTCTTGATGTCCTCGCGCCCCTTGACTAAGGGGCCCAGACAGGCCCTAGGGATCGAGTAGGGTGTAGGGTGAAGCGCGGCCTAGCGGGCTCTCCTGGGGGAGGCCCCCATACTTCTAGTCTGGGCCTGACACTCACGCCCCCGGGTCCTCCGAGCGAGCACGCGCAACGCTTGTAAAACACAGCTGCGACGCCTGCTCTTACCTTGAGCTTCTCCACCAGGAAGTCGCACGTCTTCTCGATGCCCTTCTTGATCGTGATGGGGTTGGCGCCAGCGGTCACAAACTGTGGGTGGGCGGGCGCGACGGGGTTTGGGTTGGGTACGATGGAATGTCTGTCGCCAGCGACTTGTGTTTTTTGCCCACGTCGAGCGAACGACAGGTGGTGCCGAAGGGAACGCCACACACAGCGACAGCCACAGGGTGACAGCCACAGAGCGACGGCCACACAGCTATAGCCGCACAGCGGTGCTAGGGAGCCCAATATTTGGTTTGTGCAGGTGTTGAATGTTGGTCGGTTGGTTGTTTGGGGCGGCACGGGGTTGGTTGTTTGGTTCTTGCAGCCGGGGAAGGTGGTCAGTTTTGCTGTCTGTCGGACACACATGTTGGCATACACGCCCCCAGCAGGTGTGTGCTTGTGAGGGGAGGGACAGGCTGCGAAGCGAGGCGTTGCTGGAGTTTTGCTCCCCTCGTTCGCCACGGTCCTCCTGCCGCGACCCTGCGGCTCGGCCCCTGTCCGCTCGCCTCCCTGCCCGCGTCTTCTACCACATTGACAACGCGTCTCCGCAGGCGTCCCATTCCATGGCGCGGATCAGGCAGCGCCTCAGGCGGTCGGAGCGCCTAAGGCACCGCCTGAGGCGCACCCCTGATCGCCTGAGGCGTCGCCTCAGGAGTTATCCAAACCGCCTCAGGCGCCACACTGACCGCCTCAGGCGCCCCCCACCGCCTGAGGCGCACCCCGGACCGTCTCAGGCGTTGACCGCATTGACCGCATTCCATGGCGCGGATCAGACGTTTGGATTTTGATAGGGGTCCTCCGTTGCGCTGTGATCTCACGACTCATGTCGGCTGCCTTGCCATCGACTCTGCCTCTCTTCACTCTCATCCGCACCCCCAACCTCCCTCCCGCACCCACCTGCAGACCGAACGTGATCATCTCGCGCGCGAGCACGCTTGCAGTCGTGGTGCCATCACCAGCGGAGTCGTTGGTGCGCCCGGCGACCTGCAACCAGCAGCGCGTGCGTGTGGTTGAGCCAAGGTGGTCTGTGCAAAGCTGCTCTCAATCTCGACCCGCACGCGTCGACAGCCTGCTGCGTCGACAGGTTGCCATGCATGCATGCCACCCGCATGGCGCACGCATGCTAGCACACACGCATGCATGTACCCCACCTCCTTGATCAGCTGTGCTCCTGCGTTCTCCACGGGGTCGGGCAGATCAATGGCACGCGCGATGGACACGCCGTCGTTGATGACAAGAGGCACGCGGCCCGGGCCCTGCTCAATGACCACGTTGCGGCCTGCGTGCGACGAGGGGGGCGAGTTGAGCTTTCATGCGTGCATGCGTGCGTGCGTGGAGTGCGATGGTGGGGCGCATGCGGAGTGGCGGCGGTGTGGGCGCATGAGAGGGTGAAGTGGTGTGCCATGCCCATGCAAGCGTCACCAGCCTCTCCCAGACCCCACGAGCCCCCAATTATTCTGTGTAAACCCACCGCGAGGTCCTAGAGTCACGCCCACAGCGTCCGCGACCTTGTTGATGCCGATTTGGAGGCGACGGCGGGACTCGCCATCCAGTACTATCTCCTTCGCGTCAGAGTTGGCCACCACGACCTGCGCACCGATGGGACCACGCGCAACGCATGCTCAATGCACATGCCTGCACCCACGCAGGCTTGCATGCATCATGGGTCCTGCATGCATGCATGCTCACCAGGTTGCGTGCCACCCTAGGTGCAGCGCGCCCTCCCTTGAACGCGCCGCCCAGCGGCTGCGTGCCCTGAGTGCATGGTGATAAGGTGGGCGTGTCAGAGCAGTGAGAAGAAGACGCCTGCGGATGCGCCAGGCGAGTGTTGCATCTATCCGCATGGCCCATCTCTCCACCTTGAGCATCATATCGTCGACTGCTGCGCAGCTGAGGCGCCGAGGGGTTTCGGAGAATTCTCAGAGGGCAGGCTGTGGAGGCGTGGTATGCGCTGCAGAGATATCTTCTGGACGAGGGGATTCCACATTTTTCGGGCAAGTAAGGCGGCAGTACTGTGTTTGATTGATGATGTGGAAGTGTCAACTCCCACTCATCCAGGCACTGGCTGTAGCCATGGTGATGGTGACTTGACGGCAGGGCGTGCGCCGAGGGCGGCCGCGAGCGAGGGAGACGTTGGCGCCTGGTGGTCGACGAGTTGATGACACGTGTGCTCCTAATGGGCCCCCCCTGCTGTTCCTGCTTCGCTGCGAAGTCGTGCAAGCGCAGTTGAGTGATGCAAGGAGGAACACGTGAGCTAGTGAAGATGCTGAACTTCTGGTACGACTGTGCGGTGTGCGCGACCATTGTGCATCCGGCTGCTGCTCGCGCGCGGTGCGTTGACGCAAACAAGCACGCTCTGTCTCAGCACGTGCACAGTGGGCGTGTCGCAGCTCAGCACAACGGCTGTTGCTGGGAAGCACGTCAACACCAGCTGTCAGAGCCCAGACGCGGATCCCTGCAACCTGGATAGCCATGTGTGGTCGCACTGCGGTAGTGTGCTGCGCTGTTGTCCCAGCCCAGCCCATCTGCACACCAGAGTAGCACCTTGCAGATATGTGCAACGGATAGGTAGGGGGGGGGGGGGGGAGGAAAATTGATTGTGCATGTGTGCGGGGGGAGGGGGGGGCTGCTCCTTATGACCTGTCGATAACGGCTCTTGTGCGTCACCAGGCACGGTGAGATCTGAAACCCTCGGTGATTACACACTTGCCCCGTGTTCCCCATCCAGCCCTATCCTACATGCTATGCCTCTTCCGACAAGCTGTGCAGCGCACTCTCCCCGCGTGTGCCACAGTGCGGCGCAAACTGCATGACGTGCGACTTCTGGTCGCCCTCACCAGCGCAGAGTCTGACAGCTGCGCTGGCCAGGCATTCCCGCGTGCGACGCAGCGGCCATGCCATGTGGCGCATGGCGCATGGCGCTTTGCGCGCATGCATGCACGCATGCAGCACTCATATTCCTGCCGTAGCGGAGCGAAGCGTGCGCCTCCCGCCTGCACGCCCCAAGTCACCATCAGCCACCAGTGGCGATGCCGCCATGCGCTGCCCCATGCGCTGCTTGCTCCATGCGCTGCTCCATGCTCAGCCCAGGTTCAATGCCACTGATGGCCGCCGCTCCCATCCATGCTCGTGGATGGATGCTTCATCCGTGCGGGGCTTAGTGGCCGCCAGCGGCGACTGCGTGTGGGATGGCGTGGAGGGGAGCAAGGTGTGTGAGCGATGGTGAAAGCGCATGGCATGGATTGATTGCTCTCTTGCGTGCGTGCAACGCCAGTTATTGACGTGCGACTCGATACCGTGCATGCACCGCCCGTGATGCGGCCCCCCGCGTTGTTTTTTGCGCGATCACGCAGAAAATTGTCTTTGTTTGCCCTCCCCCATTGCTCTCCTCGCCCCCCACTCACAGGTCGGCTTGCCCTCCTTGACGTTGTTGTCGTACGCGGCCTTCTTGCCGCTCTGGAGCAGATGGTCGAGCGTTCCGTACAGCGTGAGCGTGAAGGTCGCGCCAGCGGCGAGGTACCAGTGCCGGGGCACGAACTTCTTGGTGAAGTACGTGTAGAAGGACGTCTGGAACGGGTGCGCCACGTTTGGGGGCACGAAGCCCGTGGGCGGCGGGCGTACAATATCCTTCATGAACTCAGCAGTGAGGACCATCGCGGAGGCAGGGGGGCTAGAGGGTGAGGTTCTGATGAAGGGATCACCGCGCTCCCTGTAGAGACGGCAGACAGCTTGTAGCCATGCGGACGAAACCAGACGAATATTTTTTCGCCACACCTGGCTTGGTGTGGTGCTGGTGTCTGTGCTTGTGTTCTTGCTTGTGTTCTAATATTCACAGCGTTATTCATCGCGAGGCGCCAGTGTCTGTGCGCTGCCACCACCAAAACCCCAGTCTGGCATCGACCCACCCGTGCACTGCCACCGCTCCTCCTACGCGTGTCCACGCGTCAGAACTTCGAGTGAGTGGCTAGCCTGCAGGTGGCAGCGCAGGGAGGAGGGGGGGGGGCACGAGAGATTGAGGGGATGGGCTTGGGTCAAGGCCCATGCATGACCATGCAGACGTTAGCCAGGTCAGCGTGCCAGGGCCTCTGCACACCAACTTTCACTGAGGCCACGCACGCCCCTGCGTTTTTAGACATAAGCTTTTGAGATCATCCCGCAGCGATGTATCGGGTCAGATGGTGCTGAGGGGCCCTGTACACTAACATCACTTGTGACATGGCAAACCCGGGGGCGGAGCCCCCATTGGGTGGGGGGGCTCCGCCGAAAAGCGCTGTCCTCCTTCACAGTGGCGGGCTGTCCTTCACAGCACCTTCACAGAAGTGAAAACAATGCTGGGCTGTCCTTCACAGTAGTGGTGGTGCAACAGCCTCGAGCCACTCAGGCCCAGACGGCAAGCAGGAGCCTCCAAATCGAATCTCCCCGACTTGGCGCTGCGCCAGCCACGGAGGCACCGAGCCTCACTGATCACAGCATCGTCCTGGCGATTCAGAACATTGAAAGCGCAAAAGCGACAGGCACACACACACGCACACACACATCTCACGCACGCACGCACCCATAAACACACACGCACACGCACAGACACGCACCAGCGATGCACTAGGCAAACTTGGCAGAGAGGCGGAGGGCGGCGGCGGAGGCTCCCACACCCACACCACCACACACACGCAAAGCAAGCGCACACACACAGACACAGACCCATGCACACACTCTTTTAGAAAACCGAGACACGCACCAGCGCTGAACTCGGCGAACTTGACAGACATCAGGATGGCGGTGGCAGAGCCTATGTCGCCCCCCCCCCCCCCACACATAAACTGTTACAATGCCGAGAAAAGCGATGACAACGAGCAATGTAAACAAGACGAGAGACACGCACCAGCGATGAACTCGGCAAACTTGTCAGACAGGAGGATGGCGGCGGCAGCAGAGCCAATGTCGCGGGGGTCGATCATCGCAAACTTATGCTTGGTGGGAAAGGAGCACGGGAGCGTGTACGTGCCGTTGCCCTGGTAGGACAGAGGGGAAGCGGGGCGGCATGCATATTGTGAAACACATGCACGCACACACACACACACACATGTGAGCACAAACAGCGGGAGCAAGAGAGGGGGGGATGGGGAGAAAGAGAGACAGAGAGAGGGAGAGAGACAGAGAGAGAGAGAGAGAGAGAGAAAGAGAGGGAGAGAGAGAGAGAGAGACAGGGAGAGAGAGAAGGAGGGAAATTCCCGAGGAACGAAGTGACTCGGGACTGCCTGCTGCGGAATTCGGAAAGGCGCCCGCCATTCCTAGATCTGCGTTGCCGCGCCGCGCCCGAGTCGGAGACACACAATGAGAGAACCAGCGAGGCATAGCGTAGGTCATAGCGTCAGCATTTTAGGCAAAGCGTGCAGCTCCGGGGCGGGGCTTTTCTCCGGTATGGACCGCGCCACGCCAGCCACGTCAGCAGCATGCCGTCCGGACCCCTCGTCTCTTTCCGCTGCTGCGAGGCTAGCCTTCACTTCACCAGTGCGATGCGCGTGACGCCGGAAGCGGGGCGTGAGTCTCCAGGGCGCAAACGCAGCAACTCGGAGCGCAACAAGGATGCGTCAGCTAGCCATGCCGTGCGTCTCGTCGCTTCTCTCCTCTGCGAGGAGGTCAGCCTGTACGCTTCAGTGGAATGCGCGTGTCGCTGGGGGATGCGCATGTCGCTAGGGGATGTCGTCGGTTTTTTGTTTGCAGAGGTATGGACCGGTTGGGCCCCCTCCCTCCCTGCCAGCGTGGGGCCCGTAACTGTAACCTCCCGTAACCGTAACCTCCCGTAATGTTACGGGGCCATCCCTAAGTGGCGATTGGTGTGCGATTTGATGATGCCATGGCATCACGGTGCAAAGGCGCTGGCAGATGCATGCATGGGATGCATGGGATCACGCCATGCATGGCATGTGTGCACACCACGTGGTGTGCGCTGTGGCGCTGCATGCAAGCAGTTCACACACCACGCAAATCTACCCCTCACAAGCAGCGAAACAGCATGAGCCGCAGCATGTGATGCATGGACACCACGCCATGCGCCTCGCCGGGGCGCTGCATGCATGCATGAAGTGCACATACCACGAAAGCAGCACATCAGCTACAGCATGGGCCATGAGATGCATAGTCCACCAAGTGCGTACTTCCATAGGCAAAAAAACTTTTTCCTCGGGCACGGCGTGACGCGGCCTTGAGTATATCAC
>VFSX01000126.1:22500-60000 GCA_016618255.1 Chlamydomonas sp. UWO 241 | reverse complement strand
ACGGTTTACAACTTCACCATGTTTCTACATGCGCACGCGTGCCTTGAGCAATTGGCCACATGTACGCGTTTGGAACAATTGAGCATGGTGGGCGTATTTGCTCAATGGAGAGAGCAGTAAGTCAAGCAGGCAGCTGCCCCCTATCCTTGAATGGACGCCACCCAAATACACTAAAAAATCCGAAATCCCGAGCTTTACTTGAGCAGCGGCGCGGTCGCCGCATGGTTGGGCGTGCCCAGGGAGAGCAGCAGACCGACAGTCGCCCAACTCCATGCATGGACGTCATCCGACTCGACAGCACGGCACCCGACACCCAAACGCTCTACTTGAACATGGGCGCTGACGCCGCTGCCCACGCGGCAACGTCGAACTCGGGCTTCCAGATTGACAGCAGCAGCGGGGAGGTCGCCTCGTCGTAGGGGCGCGCCGGGGGGATCTCGCCAGCGCACATCTGGACCTGCGCGGGGAGAACGGGAGCGCGCGAGAGAGTGTGTGTGTGTATGTGTGCGTGTGTGTGCGTGTGTGTGTTTAAGTTAGCAGGCATGAGCCGTAATCCAGGTTGCCCTTGCGGTGGGAAATGTTACGAATGTCTTTCTCTCTCTCTCTCTCTCTTTCTTTCTCTGTGTGTGTGTAGTATTGTGAGGGGTCTCACAGATGCGTCACCCGCTCTTGACAGACGACCTCGTCCAGGACGTTGGAGCTGCCTGTGTGGCACCTAGAGCGTCCCTGCCGTTTTTTTTATGATCGGCCTTTGCGGTTCCCAATCTAAGTTACTTTCACCTACACGGTGCCAGCCGGCACGAAACCACGACCGAAACCCCGACACCCCCCCGATCCCTTGCTCGCTTGCGCTTGTGTAGTGGCAGGGGGGAGGGAGGGGAGGGCAACTTCCTTCTTTTGACTCCCTGGTAGGCTGGCGCGCTGCGTGGCCTTGCGGGCTCTCCTAGTAGAGCCCCGGGCTCTCCTAGTAGAGCCCCCCTGCACGTGTAGTCTAGGCCTTAACTCACGTCCCGGGGTCCTCCGGGAACACGTACGTGTAAGACCTATAAAACCTGTGCGGTGCCTTTGCGGTCACGGTGCTCATGCTCGCGTGTCGCGACCCTTACCACCCTACCACATTCACAACGCGTGAGGCGTCGCCTCAGGCGTCGCATTCACTTGCGCGGATAAGGCCGCGCCCCAGGCGCTCCGACCGCCCGAGGCACACCCACGATCGCCTGAGGCGTCGCCCTCGGCGTTATTCCAACCGCCTCAGACGCCCACCACCGCCTGAGGCGCACCCTGGATCGTCCCTGGCGTTATGACCGCACTCACTTGCGCGGATCAGACGTTGCGATTTTGGTAGGGGTGTCGCGACCATTAACGGAGGGGCTCGATTAACGGAGGCGCGTTCTCGTCGCCGAGCCCTGGACCCAGCAATGCGGCGCTGCTGGTGACTAGGATCTCCGTGCCGCTGACGAGCGGGATAAAATACGACTGGCCTGGCTCCTGCTAGACTGTCCCTCGGTGGAAACTACAGGAGCGGCTTGCCCGGCGCTGTCATGGCTTGGCGAGTAGCCGCGGCGCTGCCGCGGCCCGTGCTGGGAGACGGCCCTTATCCTCCCCCCATGCAGGACGCCATGCGGCACCGATCTCGACGAGTTGATCGACGAGCGGAGGAGCTGGCGCCCGTCAATGCATGCTGGACATCGGTCAAGATGGCTGCTCGTGGGGGCGAGCTACCATCAGGGCTTCAGCGGTGGTGACCGCCGAGGCAACAACAGAGTTTATCCGCTTCACCATCGCAGCGTTTGTCACCGCGCTCACCCTCGGGGGCACTCGTCTGCCGGTGACTGGCGTCGGCATTGGTCTTCAGGCAGCCTGCCATGACGACTCTGTTTGCCCAGGCCCCCCTGGAGGGTGGGACCTGGCCATGCATGACGCATGGGGCGCAGGCAGAGCCCCATGCATGGAGTTGGACAACCATGCACCATGCCAGGCGGGGACTTTTCTGCTTCAGCGCCGCCAGTCGGCACAGCCGGCGTGGTTGGCCTCAAAGGCCAGGAGGAGGACGGTCCTTTCCTATACGCTCCTTGCCAGACATGTCCCTCAGGGACTTGTTTGGGTCTAAACTAGCCGGCGGGAGCGGTAGTCTAGACGGCAGGTAACCGGCTGGTGGCTATCGTCCTTCACAGGGCGGTGGCACTAGGACTAGTGTTGTCTTAGCTGGAATGCCATGTAACTGTAACTGTCGCGACCATACCACACGCATTCGGTGAGTGTAACACGCTCCTTGAAACCATCACGGACAGTGCGCTAATCAGTGGTGTCATTAAGGAGACCAAGAATGTCCTCGTTGGCCCCGCAGCACAGGAGGGAACATGCCTAATTGGCCCCGCACGAGGCTTTTTTCAGCGGAAAGTGTGAAAATCATCAAATTTCACACTTGTAGGCCTGCTTGTAGGAGCGAAAATCCCGCAAGTTGCCCCCGCAGTTCCCCCCAAATTTCCCGGTTTTGGGGGCGCTAACGACACCACTGGCGCTAATGGCACCGAGTCTCCAAAGTCATTCAAGGCAAGCATGCTCACCGTGGCCGTTGAAGATGCCGACATGTGCTGACAAGCATGGCCGTGAACACACACGCACCCACAACACACACACACACACACACACGCACGCACACACACACGCAACCCACCGTGGCCGTGAAAGACGTCGACATGTGCTCGGTCATGCCGGCGCCCGCAAGCATGGCTGCGTACTCGTCGGCGGTGCACGACTTGAGCTGGATGGACGTGCCGGCCGCCTGGATGTGTGCAAGTGTGTGCATGCGTGTGTGCGTGTGTGTGTGTGTGTGTGTGTGTGTGTGTGTGTGTGTTTGATTGAGCATGTCCACTGACGCGTCGGCGGTGCACGCGTTGAGCTCGATCGACGCGCCGGCCGCGTAGGTGTGTGTGAGTGTGTGTGTGCATGTGTGCGTGTGTGTGCGTGTGTCCATCATCACTTCCACCATTAGCACAAGGCTGTTGAATCCACCCCCCTCATAATGACCCACACATCCACACCTTGTTCATAGCGTCGATCTGCTCCGAATATTTGGTCTCAGCTGGTGTGTATGTGTGTGTGTGTGTGTGTGTGTGTCATCATCACACACGTCATCATGATCCCCACATCCCCACATCCACACCTTGTTGAGAGCGTCGATGCTGCTCCGAGAAGATGGCCTCGGCCAGTGTGTGTGTGTGTGTGTGTTGGTGTCCATGATCACACACGTCATCATCACACACGTCATCATGATCCACACATCCACACATCCACACCTTGTTCAAAGCGTCGAGCTGCTCCGAGTTTTTTGTTTGTGTGTGTGTGTGTGTGTGTCCATTAAAACACACGTCCTCATGATCCACACATCCACGCATCCACACCTTGTTGATAGCATCAACCTGCTCGGAGTAGTTCGTCTCGGCCGGGCCGCTCACGTTGACCTTGCCGGCTGCACATCGAGTGAGTGTGTGTGTGTGTGTGTGTGTGTTGTGTGTGTGTGTGTGTGGTCTCGGCTGGGCTGCTCACGTTTACCTTGTCGGCTGCACATCGTGTGTGTGTGTGTGTGTGTGTGTGCGTGTGTGTGGTTTCGGCCGGGCCGCTCACTTTGACCTTGCCGGCTGCACCTCGAGGGTTTCTGTGTGTGTGTGTGTGTGTGTGTATCGACCCCCCAAGCCAAGGATACCATCCACTCAATTAAGGCGCTGGTCGGTCGCCCACTACTCGAAAGACATCCCAGTGCACTGGACAGACCTCGTAACAATCGCCGGGGTGTATTCCTGTTAGTAGTACAGGCATTTCCGATGCTTGCGGGCTGCCTCATGTAACGCTGGATTGGTTGGTTGGTTGGTTGTGTGTGTGTGTGTGTCCCCTTCCCCCCCACCCGCGATGAACTCGGCGAACTTGTCAGACAGCAGGATGGCGGCGGCGGCAGGGCCAATGTCGGGGGGGTCGGCCCACACACTCTCACTCTCACACACCCACACACACATCATACACACACACACATCATGCACACACACGCACACACACACCCATGCAAACGCACCCATACACACACACACACACACACGCACAGACACACACCAGCGATGAACTCGGCGAACTTGTCAGACAGCAGGATGGCGGCGGCGGCAGAGCCAATGTCGCGGGGGTCGATCATCGCAAACTTGCGCTTGGTGGGAATGGAGCACGGGAGCGTGTACGAGCCGTAGCCCTGCTAGGACAAGAGGGGGAAGCGAGGCGGCGCGCATTTGGTCAAACACACGCACGCACACACACACACACGCACAAACACACACATGCGAGCACAAACAGCGAGAGCGAGTGAGCGAGTGAGGGGGGGAGAGATACAGAGAGAGGGAGAGAGAGGGAGAGAGAGAGAGAGGCGGCGAGAGAGAGACAGAGACAGACAGAGAGACAGAGAGAGAGAGAGAGAGAGAGAGAGAGAGAGAGAAATATGACGCAGTTCCAACAGCGCCACACACACACACGCATGCACACACACACACACACTCACCTTGACCTCAGCCATCGCCCAGAGCACATTGGTCATGAACCAGTTGGGGCAGACGTCGCACACCTGGTGTGTTTGTATGTGCGTGTGCGTGTGTGTGTGTGTGTGGTGGTGGTGTTGTGCAAGTGGGTGTGTGGGTGTGTATCTGTGTGCGTGTGGGTGTGTGTGCGCATGCGCGTGCGTGTGCACGTTTGTTGTGAGTCTGTGCAAGCATGGGTAATTGTGTTTCTGTGTGTGTGTCAGAGCGTGTGTGTGTGTGTGTGTGTTTTAGCGTGTGTGTGTGTGACAGCGCGTGTGTGTCAGAGAGCACGTGTGTGGTGGTGCTGGTGTGTGCGTGGGTGAGTGTGTGCATGTGTGCCTGTTGGGGGGCTGTGTACGAGTTTGCGCATGCGTGAATGGCGTGGCCTCACCGTCGCGTCGTTGGCATTGATCCACTCCTCAGTCTTGCCGTGCGCCTGTGACGTGTATATGACTTATATATACGACTGAAGGTCTCATAAGTTTATGTACCTATGGCTTAACTATATATATATATACAGTGGCCACACCTTCGCGTTATTGGCCTTGATCCACTCCTCAATCTTGCCGTGCGCCTGGGCGTACACGCCTGAGCATGTGTGTGTGCGTGTGTGCGTGCGTGCGTGTGTGTGTGTGTGTGTGTGTGTGTGTGTGAGGATGCAGCCTGACCCACTCCTCCATCTAGCTGTGCGCCTGGGTGTACACGCCTGCGCGTGTCAGGAGGGAGGGGGGATGGATGGTGAGTGTTTTGCGTGGGTGAGTGAGGGAAGGCGGGCGGGATGGTCGGTTGGTTGGTCGGTCGGGAGGGAGGGAGCGAGCGAGCAGGGGAGGGAGGGAGGGAGCGAGGGAGCGAGGGGCGGAGGGAGCGAGGGAGGGAGCACCAAACAACACAAAAACAAGGACACACGCACCTTTGGAGTTGGGGTCGATCAGGACGTTGCACGTTGAGATGCGCACGGTGCCCTCGATGCCAGCCTCCTTTGCAGCGGCAAGGAAAGCAACCTCGCGGTCGTACTGGCCCGCGTCTCCGGCCTGTGTGTGCGTGTGTGTGTGTGTGCCAGTGGTGTATAAAGGCGACGGCTGAAAGATGAGTCACACACACACACACACACACACAAACCCACCCACACACACGCCCACGCTACACACACAAACCCACCCCCACACCCCCACACCGGGGTGACAAGGAGAGCAAGGTCCAGACCCGCCATCGCGCCTCACAAAACACACGCACACGCACGCACACTCTCTCATGCACACACACACACACACATTCACACACCGAGCTGACAAGCAGAGCACGGTCCACACCGCCATCGCCCCCGCTCCTCCCCCAACACACGCATGCACGCACACACACACACACACACACATCACAACACACACATGACCGTGACAGCATGGTCCACACCCACCATCGCGCCTCACAACACACACACACACACACACACACACACACACGTGCACACCGGGTTGACAAGCAGAGCATTGTCAACACCCGCGATGGCGCCTCACAAAACACACACACACACACATACACACACACACCGGGCTGACAAGCAGAGCACGGTCCACACCCGCCAGTGCAGCCTTCAGGCTGGCAGCGTCCTCAAAGTCGCCCTTGACCACAGTCACACTGCGAAGAGCGATAGAGTGGGAGTGTGTGGGAGTGAGAGTGTGAGAGAGTGAGAGAGAGTGAGGGGAGATGAAAGAGTTGAAAAAAGAGTGAGAGAATGAGAGAGTGAGAGAATGAGAGAGTGAGGGAATGAGAGAGTGAGAGTGAGAGAGAGTGGGAGAGGGTGAGTGACGGTGAAAGAGCGACTTAGTGATTGATGCCTGGAGTAGCTGTACACACACTCCAGGCACAACCACACAGGGTCTTGTGCGCCATCAAAGGCGTTCGACGGACTGTACAATCGACCCTCCCCCCCCCCCACACGTCAACACACACACACACACACACACTCACACAACACACACACACACGCTGACACACACGTACACACACACACACACACTCACACACACTCACTTTGGCAGTGCTGCCAGCGCCTTGGCGTTGTCGGCGTCCGGCTTGCGGCACAGCGCGCGCACGTGGACCTGTGTGTGGGCGTGTGCGTGTGTGTGTGCATGTGTCACACATGATGTGTGTGTGTGTGTGGTTGTGGGTGCACATGTGCGCACGCACGCACGCACGCGTGTGTGTGCTCCTGTTGTATGCGCGCGCGTGTGTGGTGCGCGCGTGCTTGGGTGTGTGTGTGTGTGAGTACCTTTCCAGAAGCGGACAGCGTCCTGACGACATTGTTGCCGGTGTTGGCGGTGCCGGATGCCACGAGGACAGACTTCATGTTGTGTGTGCTGCGGTGGGGCAGAGGTAGTATGGTGCGTCATTGGCGTCATGGAGTTGGATGTTTTAGAAGGCAGCATGCATCTGCCAGAGAGCGCGCACGAGCATGCTTGCGTGCGCGTTCGTGCGTGCATGTATGCGTGCGACAGTGCACGCATGCGAGATGATGCTGATCGGTGGCGATCCGGGGCTGATCGCGCATACGGCGGCCTCCAACGTCGAGGCCTGGGCTTTACCCACCTGCGGGGAGAGGATGAGAGAGGGAGGGAAGGAGAAGAACAGAAGAGATTGTGCAAATAGAAATGAGGATGAGAGAAGGAGGGAAAGGTAAGAGAGAGTGCAAACGTTGCGCTTTCGTTGCGACCAGGGTGCGATTGCGCCCACACTATCCACAATCCAACGCGCAATACCAGCAATCTGCACATAATCCTAGAAGAACCACTAAAACCCGAGACATCACAACAGCCCTCCAAAGCAAGGAACCCCCCCTGCAACTGGGGCATAGGGTTTCTCTGAGACGCAGCGGATTGATATCCATTCGGGGGCCAGTACGCGTACCCTGCAGGGCCTCGGTACGCGGCGGACCAGCTGCACAGCTTTTTCAGGGGGGAAGGTGGAAGGGGAGGGGCGGGGAGGCGGAATGCGAACGCAAACTGAGAAACTCCTGTTGCATCTCGCCTGCAGGCAGCGTGAGAGGAGCTGCCTCACACTCACTCTGACATGTGTAGTCCGACGGCGATGTTGTGCGCGGGGTTCGGGCGCCTGGGCGACCTGGTGGACGCAATACGGGGGCGGCCCCACCCACAGGTGACTCACACTCGATGTCAGTGATAGTGATACGAGTTTACTTACTTATCCCCTCTCCTCACCACGCAGCATGCAGCTCGCAGCGCAACCTGACGCCGTCCTTGCGTCCTCAGTTCGCCAGATAGTGCTAGATAGTGTGCCCGCGCATCTAGAGAGAAGACAGCATACGCCACTGGTGCCCCCACACGCATGCACACACACACCGCTGCTGTGTCTGTGAGCGCCCCCAACAGGCTGCCATGCTCAACACTCGCCCTCCCCCAGGCCGCCTCCATGCGCTGCTCCAATAGCAACAGCAAAGCAACGGGCTCGAACACGCCCTCGCCCCGCTTCCGTCCTCCAGCCCTATCACATTCCCAACGAGGCGGCGCCTCAGCAGGGTCACCAGAAACGGCCAACGGTCCCCACCGTTGGCGTTGGCCGTTGTCTGGGCCAACGGTGCCAATGCCAATGGGCCAATAGCGCCAACGGGGCGGAAAACGCGCTCGGAAGCGAGGAAAAGTGTGGAATCGGATAATTCGTGCGCTACGAGCCGTTACTGGTGATATAGCGTGGCTGTATAGCTCATGCAGCGCTGGGAGTACAGGAGACACCCTGAGGAGGGCACTGGGAGCACTTGCATACCCAGGCACGCACACACATCCAGTGCTCAAGCGTGTTCCGTTGGTCGTGCTCAGTCAGTGTTGTTTCCCAGCAAGCATCATCCCCACTACTCTGTGGCTGCTAAGATCCATGATATAAGCACTTTTATGCCACCGTTGGCTGACAGTTAGCTAAGCCAACGTTTTGTTTGCCGTTGGCGTTGGCACTGTTGGCGTTGGCCGTTGGCACCGTTGGCCCGTTGGCGGTGACCCTGCGCCTCAGGCGACGCATTTACTTGCGCGGATCAGGCGGTGCCTCAGACGCGCCGACCGCCTGAGGCGCTGCCTGAGGCGCACCCCTGATCGCCGGTTTACGCCGGTGATACCCATGGGCGTCTGCCTCTGACTGTTTCAGGGCTGAGTGTGCTGCCTGGCTGACGTGCTGCTTGCTTGTTGCCCGCCGCCGCGTGTGGGTGGCGCTGCCGTGGCGTTCCCCCCCTTTTTTGATTTTTGGCAGGGCTCCTGCTCAGTTTGATCCTGCTGGAACTCTGGAACTGATTGTGACCGCCGGCCTGTGATTGTAAAACCCTCTTGCCTCGGGCGCCACCCAAACCGCCTCAGGCGTCACCCCGACCGCTCTAGGCACCCCCGACCGCCTCGGGCGTTATGACCGCATTGACTTGCGTGGATCAGACGATGGCACTGCAGTGGCGCAGCGCTTCGGCCGTCACGAAAGCCGTGCCACACTTGGCAACCGCAACCACCACGGCCGCCACAACGACCGTGCGGCCAACCACAAGTAACAAGTAACAAGTAACACGGGGTTTCCAGCTAAGCAGGCTACTCTTCTACTAGAGATCACCCGCCGATACTCCAGCCCACTTGAGTGTACTAGAGAACCGCCGGCTCCCGGCCAATAGACTACCGCTTCCGCCGGCTAGACTACCCCAAACAGCGGTCTCTGAGAGACATGTCTGGCAAGGAGCATATAGGAGAGGACCTTCCTCAGGGTCACAGTAGTGGCCTTGTGGCCAGTCAAGCCGGCAGAGCCGACTGGCGCTGACTGGAACGGTCTCCGCCTGGCAGTGCATGGCTGTCCAGCTCTCGTTTGCATGGGGCTCAGCCGGCGCCCCATGCCTCATGCATGGCCAGGTCCCACCCTCCAGGGGTGCATGGACGACAGAGTTGTCATGGAGGCTGCCTGAAGACCTTCCAACGCCAGTCACCGGCAGACGAGCGCCCCCGAGGGTGAGCGCGGTGACGAACGCTGCGAATGGTGAAGCGGATATACTCTGTGTTGCCTCGGCGGTCGCCACCGCTGAAGCCGTGATGGTAGCCCGCCTCCACGGGCAGCCATCTTGACCAATGTCCAGCATGCATTGACGGGCGCCAGCTCCTCCGCTCGTCGATCAACTCGTCGAGATCGGTGCCGCATGGCGTCCTGCATGGGGGGAGGATAAGGGCCGTCTCCCAGCACGGGCCGCGGCAGCGCCGCGGCTACTCGCCAAGCCATGGCAGCGCCGGGCAAGCCGCTCCTGAAGTGTTCCACCGAGGGGCAGTCTAGCAGGAGCCAGGCCAGTC
Source organism: Chlamydomonas sp. UWO 241 (assembly GCA_016618255.1). Lineage (NCBI taxonomy): Eukaryota > Viridiplantae > Chlorophyta > Chlorophyceae > Chlamydomonadales > Chlamydomonadaceae > Chlamydomonas > Chlamydomonas priscui. The sequence goes on along the minus strand of VFSX01000126.1, from coordinate 50,129 downwards.
GTATTTTACCCCGCTCGTCAGCGGCACGGAGATCCTCGTCACCAGCAGCGCCGCATTGCTGGGTCCAGGGCTCGGCGACGAGAACGCGCCTCCGTTAATCGAGCCCCAACCACAACACACACACTATCACACATGTGTCCCCCGCACATGTGTCCCCCACACACGGTCACACACGGTCCCCCCGCCCCAGCGCTTCCTGGATATATTCTGAGGACCCATTCCTTACCGTCGGGAACCCAGATTTTTTTGAAAGAAATGTGAAATCGTCGAGTTCACACTTTTGGGGGCAAAAACACGCCCTGTTCATGCGGTAGGCTGGCCCCCAAAACTCTTCCTTTACCGCCTCCTTGCCAGTGATGTCATTAAGGAAACCAAAAATGTCCTTTTGCCCCCGCACCAGAGCAGGGAACATACCGAATTGCCCACGCAGGAGGCATTTTTTTGGAAAAGTGTGAAATTGTCGAATTTCACACGTTTCGGAGCGAAATTCCCGTGCTTCGCCCCCGCAGTTTCCCCCGGAACTTCCCGGTTTGCCCCCACAGCGGGGAAGGCGGGGGCTGCGTGGGCGCTTATGACACCACCGCCGACACCATGCCGCCGACAGGGAGGAAGCACTGCCCCCCACCCCCACCCTCCCCCCAAATCAGGTCACGCTCAAAACCCCACTCGCCGGCTTTCTCCTGATGGCGCACTCTTCTGCCAGCCCCGACGCACAAGACATGACGCCCCCCCCCCCCCTCATCACAACCATCCCCTCCCTCCCCCCAATCAGGTCCACTCAACGCCCCCACTCGCCGGCTTACCTGAGGTAGCCGCACGCTTCTTGCAACGCCCGACCACGACGTGACCCGCCCCCCCCCCCCCTGATCACACCATGCCGCCCCCACACTCCCCCCCCAACCAGGTCAGCTCAACCACCCCCCCTCGCCGGCTACGTCCTGATGGCGCACTTTGCTGCCGACCCGACCTACGAGACATGACCCCCCCCCCCCGCGCAGCGCCCCCGATGCACCGCCCCCTCTTCCCCCACCCTCCCCTCCCCCCCCACACCAATCAGGTCGTGCTCAACACCTCGCCGGTTACCTCCTGATGGACACTCTTCGACACGCACGACGCACTGACGTGCGCGCCCCCCCCCCGATCACACCGCCCCCCCTTCCTCCCCCCCTCCCCCCCAAACACAATCAGGTCACACTAACACCCACTCACAACCGCTACTCTACGCTGGCGCACTCCTGCTGCCCGCCGATCGCATCATCCCCCCCTCCCCCCCCCCCCCCCCCACACACACATCAGAGCCGCCACCCCGCCGATAACCATCGGCCTCGCCCTCTCCCCCCCCCCCCACACACACAACCAGGTCACTCAACAAAGGGGGCATGGCGGCAGCCTTCCGCAAGCCAGCGACGGCACGGCGCGTCGCCGCCCTCAGAGATGCGCGTGGCATCCTCGTCACTGACGGTATGGGAATGGCTGACATCATGGCTGATGCCGTGGCGGCGGTCTCACGGCCGCCACCGCCATCCCCCGCTGATCAGGAGGCTGTGCTGGGGGCGGTGCGTACGCACTCGCCGCGCGTGCCGCAGGCGGTGGCGGACGCAGCGGGCGCGCCTGTTGTCACGCCCGCCGAGGTGCGGGCGGCGGCCACTCACTCCAAGCCTGGCACCGCCCCAGGCCCGGATGGCATCCCAGTGGATGTGTGGCGGAAGCTGGGAGAGCCAGCCTTTGTGCTTCTGGCGGCGGTTTTCACCGCGGTGGGCGCTACGGGTGAGACGCCGCCTGGGTTTCTCGATGGCGTTGTCGCCTCCATCTACAAGGCCAAAGATGCAGCGGATGCGGCAAACTACCGCCCACTCACCATGCTGGGCTCTGACTACCGCATCCTCGCCAAGGTGCTGGCGACGCGGTGGACGCCGCTGCTCGCTGCGGTGGTGGGGCCGGAACAGACTGCGTTCCTCGCTGGCCGCCTCATCTCGAACAATATCTGCCTCACTCAGATGCTGCCTGGCCTGTTGGCTGCCAACGCGGCAGAGGGCGTGGGGCCGACAGGTGCAGCGCTGGCGCTGCTGGACTTCCGCAAGGCGTACGACACCATCGACCGTGGCTGCCTCCTTGCGGTCATGGGCGTCGGTGACGGTGTGCTGGCATGGACCCGCACCATCCTCACGCACACGTACGCGTCGGCCGAGGTCAACGGGTTCATCTCTGAGCCGCGCCAGTATGCGGCGGGCGTGCGCCAGGGCTGCCCCGCTGCGCCAGCCCTCTTCCTGTTCCTGGGGCATGCGCTCGCGTGCTTCCTGCGCACCTGCCCGGCGGTGGGGGTCGAGGTCGTGCCTGGCTGCAGAGTGACCTGCCCCCAGTACGCTGACGACTGCATGCCCCTCCTCCGGTCGTGTGCGCTGGCTGACGTCGCTGCGCTGGTGGAGGCGATGGCGGTGTTTGGCCGAGCGACGGGCCTCGTCCTAAACTTCGGCAAGTGCGGCATCCTGCCCCTGGGTTCGGCGGGGGAGGGCCTGCTGGCGGGTGCAGAGGTGGCTGGGCTGCGCGTGCTGGACGCGGGCGTGTCGCTGGGCGTGCCCGTTTCTGCCGGCCTGCCGCCCCCGGAGGCCGTCACCGGGGTGCGCCGTGAGAGGCTTGCGGCCGCGTACATCAAGCTCGCGCGCTTCCCAATGTCTGTCTTTGGCAGGGGGCACGCGGCGGCGACGTACGGAGTCTCCCGCATCCTGTTCCGGGCGGTGCACTGTGGCATGACTCCGGAGGCAGAGAGGCTGCTCTCCCGGTGGACGGCTACTCTGGTGGACAGGAGCGTGGGGCCGGACCCACCGGCAGCGCTGCCGCGGTGGGACTCTTCGGTGCCAGGCGCGCCCGCTGCGATGCTCCTGGGGCGGCCGGCGCACGGTGGTTTTGGGGCGCCGGCGTGGCGGGAGATTGTGCACGCGCAGTGGGCCGTCCACCTCGCGTGCCTGTTTGGGGCGTGGGCAGCTGGCGCCCCCCATCTCCTGCTGTCGGCCCCACGGGCCGGCGATGGTGGCGCGGCTGGTGGCGGCGACGGCGGCGGAGGTGGCGGCAGCGGGGGCGACGGAGGTGGCAGGGGGGCACAGCCGGAACAGCAGCCCGCGCCCCCGGCTCAGCCGGCATGGGAGCCGCTCATGGTGGAGGCGGTGCACCGCCTCTGCCCGGGGGCCCACCCGAGCCTTTTTGTGCTTATGGCGGGCCTCGCGCCTGGGCCAGGCACTCTGCCAAGCAGCCTCGTTGGTGAGTGCGTAGAACCGGCTGTGAGCGCGGCGCTGCTGGCTGGGCCGATGCGGCGCATGCTCAATGGGGTGCAGGCCCTGGGGCCAGTGGCGCGCATCCTGGGACGCGTGCAAACAGCTGAGCTGTGGGGGGCGGAGGCGCCGCTCTGGGCAAATCCCCTCCTCCAGCTGGAGCTGCCGGCTGCGCAGCGGACGGTACAGTGGCGGGAGCCCACTGGGGATGCGGCAGGGCATGCGCTCTTCAGCTCGACCGGTGCGACCTGCTGGCGGGTGGACGGCCTCGCCCGCGTGCGCGACGCCCTCCCCGGCATGCGGACGGTCACAGACCTGTGTGCGCTGTGGGCGTGGCTCGCTGCTGTCGACATGGTGCGCAGCACACGCACGGTCGACCACGCATGCCTGGCGGTGTACGCTGCCGCGGATCCGGAACGCGCGCCGCTCGTGCTGGGGCAGTTTTGCGCAGCTCTGGCGTGCGGCGCCTACGACGGGGGCAGTGTCTGGAGGGCAGTCCTGTGCCGCGCCCTTTTCCCAGGGGTGCCGCCACCAGTGCTGGGGGGTGGGCCAGATCTGCTGTGCGTGCAGCGCACGCTCATCCCCCTGTTCACGGCAGTGGCGGTCGCGCTCGCGGCAGTGCCCTCAGCCTGGGTCGAGGCGGCAGCTGGTGGAGCTGCCCTCACTCTGCTCCGGCCGCTCCGTCGCTTCCAGCCCCTCCCTCGCGCGGGTGAGCGCCCTGCTGTGGTGGAGATCCTGCGGCTGGTCGGGTGGCAGCTGCCGAGTGTCATCACGCCGGCTGGATGGCAGCGTAGGCGGCCTGGCCTCCGATCCGCAACTGCCAAACATGCTCCCCTGCCTGCGGGGGGCGGGGCCGCGGACGAGCCCCGGTGGGTTGGGTTTGCGCACGGCCGGGCGTGGTCGGGAAGCTGACGTGCAAGCTAGCGGTGGCGCTTCAACTGCGGGCGGTTGTGGACGAGCGGCGAGTGCGACGGGCAGCCACGGTGGAGGCGGCTCTGGCGCTGGACTGCGGGATGCGCGGAGGCCCCCGTGCAACCGACGCTCAGGTCTGCGCGGGGCTGCACACCCTGGAGGCGGCGGTGCCAGCGCTGTGGCGGCTGCCGCTCCTCAGCGCCTGCAAGGAGCCTATCTGGCGGCTGTGGGTGAGTGGCTTTCACAAGCAGGCTGCGCTTGGAGTGCCCGAGTGCCCGTGCGGGTGGCGGTGCCGTGAGGAGGACGGGCCGCCGGCGACGGCGTGGCGTGCGCACTGCTTCTGGGGATGCGCGGTGGCGGAGGCGGTGGTGGTGGCGGTTGCTGCTGCCCTCCCTGCTCCTACGCCGGTCATCACGTGCTGCCAGGTGTGGCTGCTGCAGCCTCCCGCTGGGGTGCGTGCTGGTGTGTGGGCTGTGGTGGCAGCGCTCGTGGTGGACGCTATGGGGCGCGGATGCCGCCACCTGTGGCGCATCACGCGTCCGCGTGATGGTGTGCTGCCCCCTGATCGCACGGTTTCGGTTGAGCGGGCGGGGGCGCTGGCGACGATGGACCTTTGGGACGCGCTGGCGTCCTTTGCTGAGGGCGGCGTGATGCCGCGAGGTTGGGCGGGTGTGGTGGGCCCGACCCACCCCTATGTTGGAGTGGTGGACGGCAAGCTCACTCTGAACAAGGCGTCCTAGATCCCTGAGGGGACGAGTTATGTGAGGGGAGGTAGCGCCGCACGCGTGCGCTGGCGGGATGAGTTGTGGCTGCTGGGTAGAGTGCTGTGGTGGGTGTGCGCACCTGCTCCGCTTCCGGTGTTTTGAGGGTGGGCTTTTTTTGGTCCCTTTATGGTTTTATACCTTGGGCCCGCCCTTCATCCACTGGAGGGGTTGAGTGTGGAGCCTGCACTGTGGTGCTGCTTGCTTGGCGCCCGCCGCCGTGTGTGGATGATGAGAGAGTTTTACAATCCACTGCCGGCAGTCACACGTTCGGTTCCAAAGCTCCAGCGGGACTTAAGAGAGCAGGCACGAGGCCCACCAAAAAGGTAAAGCTACTAAAGCAGCCCACGGTAGCGCCAACCAAGTCGTGGCGGGCGCCAAGCAAGCAGCACCACAGTGCAGGCTCCACACCCAACCCCTCCAGTGGCCGGAGGGCGGGCCCAAGGTTTAAAACCATGAAGGGAGCAGAAAGCCCTCCCCCAAACCACTGGAAGCGGGGCTGGTAGCACACCCGCCGCAGCACTCTACTCAGCAACCACACCACACCCGCCACTGCGCGCGTGTGGCGCCACCTCCCCTTCAACACACCCCCAGAGGGGATGCCAACTAGCAAACAGGTGCAGCCACCCGCTCGCCGTCAACCACGAGGCGCGCGCGGTGGAACTGCGCCCGCTTGCCCGCAGCCTTGGCGGCGAGGAAAGCGGGCCACAGCGCCCGGTGCCGCGCCTCCTCGCGGTCACTGAGCACGTCGAAGACCGCAACCCGCGCCTGGCGCAGCTTCCAGCGCCAGCGCACGACAGTGTCTGCCACGGCACCAGACGCCACGGTGAAGAGCACACGCAGCACACCACCCCCGCGCGGCTCCAAACCGATGCCCCCGACGGCAGGCTTGGCGTTGATGACCGACGCGGACACGACGCCGCCACCAGCCGGCCCATCCCAGTTGCCAGTGTTGTCGTGCATAAAGCGCACGATGTTCGTGGCCAAACGGACACGCATGCTCACGCCGGCCGCGGCGTCCGCGGCGCGCCGCAGTGCTTCCTCCGCGTCGTCGGCGAAGCAGCCGCTGAACACGTCATTCGCATGGCCGCATCCGTCGCCGCCCGTGACGAACACGATGGCGTTCTCCACAGAGATCGACGCCACGAAACTGAGGCGCAGCGACGCGTCGCCCACACGCGCGGGCACACCCCCCCGACGGCAGGGGCCGCGCGCAGATGCGGCTCGCGCGGCGCCCGCCGCAGCAGGCCGCTCCGCCGCCGGCGCGCCCGCCGCCGACGCCACAGGGGCGGCAGCAGCAGCGGGCCGGGCAGGCTGAGCAGCCTTGGCAGCAGGCGCCGCGCGGGGCGCACTGTGGGCCGCATGCGGCACTGCATGAGGCGCGTGCATGGGCGCCCCGGGGACGCGGCTCATCAGGAGGAGGCGAACCAGGTCCACGAGGGACGCAATCTGTTGCGCCTGCACCTGCACCACAGCGAGCACCCCCGCGAGAGGGCAGCTGCTGCGGCCGGCGTCGGCAATCTGTGTAGCGCCCACATGCGTCGGCGCATTCTGTGGCCTCTGAGGTCGTCCACCGCGGCGCTGAGGGCGCGGATGGCGTCTGTGGTGTCGGCCGAGGCCGAAACGTGGTTGCTGGCGCCTCCATGCATGTGTTGCACAGCCTCCGCGTATGTGGCCGCCCCCGGCGCCCCAGGGAGCGCCAGCTGCGTGATCTGTGTCTCATCGACGCACGCGCGGTTGCGGGGCCGAAGGTCTGAGTCGGAGGAGCCGCTGCTCACCGGTGATTCTGTGGCGGTGGCCGCGCGGGCGACTAGCGCGCCGGCGGCCTTGCTGTGCTTGCGCTTAGAGCGCGTCATTTGGAGTTGTCATGAAGGGGACAGACAGTAGGGGACAGACAATATTGAACTCTTTGAATGGCACCCCCCCTTTTTCTGTTGGCAGGTCTTCAGGACTGCTTCATCTAAGTCCCACTGGAGCTTTCGAACCGCACGTGTGACCGCCAGAAGTGGATTGTAACAAACTCATCATCAAAAGGGGGGTAGCACACCCCCACACCAGCTGGGGTCACAATTTCGGCCGACCTCCCAGAGGGTGCCGACTCTGAAACTTTGCAGGCGTGTTATGTATATTATAAGGAGCTTAAGTTCCGAGCGGCGAAATCGGCACCCCCTGGGAGGTCGACCATCCATGGGGCGCCATTCCTCACGATCCCGGGCCGCAAAGTCAGCCCCCGCGCTCGCTGCGGGCCCCCAGACCCGGGAATTAACTGCGCAGTGTCCGTGCCTAGGTCCAGGGTCCGTCGGGGGGCGCTGGAGCGTGGAGAGGCGGCACTGGGAGAGGGGGGAAGTGGGCGCAATTTAACACCTAAAAAATCGAGCAAGAACAGCCTGCTGCGCGCCCACCGCACCCGGGAGGCGTGTTTTTATCGAGTCACAGACATAAAACATGTATCACAGCATTTGATGGCAAAGGCTGGAGTCCGGTAGGGGCCTGTAGGCATGGTGCAGGGTACGTGCACATGGTGCGCGCACCCAGCTGCATGGCGCGCCACCTCCATGCAACAGCACAAACGGGCCCCAACCGACTCTGCCGGCATGCCAGAGACTAGTACGGATATATATGACACATATGTCGCCCCAGAACGGCGGCAGACGCGCTCCTGCGTGACCGCTGGTCGACAGCTGGTGTTGCCTGAGGCGAACCACGAGGCCCTCGGACCGCTGTGCTCGGGCACAGGGACCTTCTATTAATGCACTGTTGCACGATTTGACGCCTCGGTGGCCGCCGCGGCGTCTGTGCGCGTCTCGGGACCAACTTTTGCACCTCATCCGACACCTCATCCGACCCAATCCAAGTTGCTGCCTGCACAGAGCGCCCCAGACCCTGCCACCGGGCGCAAAAGAACCGCGGAGACACCCCGCATCCGTTTCCGAGTGACCCCAGTGGGCTCCGGGGAGTGCGATCCCCCTTACTCAACACCCCGAGACGCACGAAACGTGACGCCCCCCCCCCCTCCCCCCTCCCCCCCCCCTACAAACAGGTCACGCTCAACGATCCCTAGGGGGGGGGGGGGAGGGACCAGCAACATTCACACCGATTCTCACCCGCAATGATGAGGTGTTTTCGGTCCGCCCACAGTGCCTCCCACTACCTCCGCCCCCTCCCATCGTGTTTATTATAATACACCCGAGCCTGTACGTATCGGAGGGGTAGCGGGAAAGGCACAGGGCGCAGGGCGGGGACCTGCCCTTCAGTGCGACTCCCACCGTCGCGACGACGCGCCCAGCGGCCTCCTCCGCGGCTGCAGTTACGCCATATGAGTCTTATATGGCATTGCGTTGCTGTAGACGCGGGTCAGGCGAGCCAGGGCGTCGACCTGACGCCGTCTGTCGCCCCCTGCCCCACACCCACAAGGACCCACAAAACAGTGCCCAGCGCCTCTCTCTGCGTGCGCACCCTCCCAGCATGACTCATGCATCATATGCAATCGATTTGTTGCCCGAATGCAGCCATTATGCACCTTCAGGACTGGGCTGCATGGGCACGCCATGCGCCATGCAGTGCCAGCGCGCACACGCACACATGCAGCGACAGCGCGGCGCTCCCTGCGCCCCCGGTCGTGCCGCTCCGCAAACAGCTGCCTTACATCATACAATAACAGCTCATGCCCGATGACCTGGTATTCCCGTTCACCAGGCGCGCGTCTTGGGCTCGGCGTGGCGCATTTGGGGGTTCGCCACTACCCCACACGCCCCAGGCCATAACTCCCTCCTCCCTTGGCCCCTCGAGGTACTACAGACACCCTTAGACGCGGAATGTAGTCAGCTATCCATCGCGCTTGTTTCGCACATCGGCCAAGTTTTGTGCGTCGTCGATAAAGAAACCGGTTACACCCAGCCTCGCATCGAGTCGACCTTTTTCATCATAGCTGCATTTTCTGTTGTGACAATACGTCTGTAGAAAAAAATAACGGGATGACTCGATGCGATGCTAGGTGAAAAGCCCCCGGGCGCCCCCACCCACTGGACCCCCCCTTAGCAACGATCCCATTGCCGGCTATCTTATGATGGCGCACGCTTCTGCTACGCCCAACACACGAGACGTGACCGCCCCCGCCCCCCCCGATCACAACCACCCCCCCCCGTCACCCCCCCCTCACCCCCCAACAAGGTCACACTCAACGACCCCGTCGCCGGCTCCCTTCTAATGGCGCACTCTTCTGCAACGCCCAACACACGCGACGTGACGCCCAGCCTGACGCGGCTGCCAGAAGGCTCCAATGGCGCGAGTGGGTGGATGGAGTGTGGGGGGGAGGGTGAGAGGAGAGATCAGGAGGGAGGGGTTGTTGTGGGTGGGTGGTGGGTGGGGTGGGTGGGTGGGTAGGTGGGGGTGTGGGGGTGTGCGCGCGCGCGGGGGGCGCGGGCGCGCGGGGGGTGGTGGTCGTGAGTGGGGCGATGGCGCACGCGTGACATATCGGTCGCCCTGAAACAGTTGCCAAACGCCCCAGGGCCCAGCAGTTCACAGATGGCAATACGTGGCGTTGAGGGGGCCGGCCAGGCAGACGACGGACCTAAACCCAACTGTGCCCCCCACCCCCCACCCCTATAAACCCACTGCTCCACACACCAAAATGGCCCTCACCTAAATGCACACAGTGATTTTATTTTTGCAAGATTCCAGTCTTTGTCTAGAGCCTCTTGACTGGAATTCTGGCGTCATGGCTCAAAATTCAGGCTCCAAACGCCAGAAATATAATCACACAAACACACACACACACACACACACACACACACACAAAATCACACACACACACACATAAACCAGACCTTCTCCGCCTGCCAACCGACAACGTGCTCGGCACCGCGGAGCCAATAATCCGCTGTCCACTGCTCCCCCCCACACACGCCCTCACTCAAATGCAAACCAGTGATGTTCTTTTCACAAATTTCGATTCATTTTCTGGAGCCATTGACTGACTGATGGAACTCCAGCTCCATGGCTAAAAAATTCGGCTCCAAAAGCCGAAAAGGAAATCATCAACGCCCACCCACCCTCCCACCCCCATAAACCAGACCTTCTCCTTCTGCGAACCGACAACGTGCTCGGCACCACAGAGCCTGTGATCCGCTGCCCGCTGTTCCTTGGTGCCAACTCGATCGTGGGTGGAGTGCACCACATGCCACCAGGTGCGAGTGTGCGGGGTAGAGGGTACGAGTGTGCGAGTGTGCTCATGTGTCCGAGTGTGTGTGTGAGAGAGGGTGCGAGTGTGAGCGCTGACCCTCCCCCCCTAGTGTGCGATTTGTTTGCGTGACACCGTGGAGCCAGTGACTCGCTGCCTGCAGTGCCTCTGTGTCAACTCTCGACCGTGAGCGGCGTGCACCACAGGCCACCAGGTGGGTGCTAGTTGTTTCTAGCAGTTGTACAGGCAGGTGTGTCTGTTGTGTGATGGTTGTTTCCGTTGTGAGGTCCGCTGCCCGATGTTCCCAGGTGCCAAATCGATCATGGGTCGCGAGCACCACAGGCCACCAGGTGAGTTTAAATCCGATACCTCAGAGCCAGCAGTACCCACTCACCCACCCTCTTGCTAGTTACCTTTGACATGGAGGGAGTATCGATTGACATGGATGAATTATTACGTCTTTTACCTGCGCTAGGCCTAGGCGAATGTACTTTTTGCTGGCGTCAGGCGGTGAGGCGGCGAGCAGAGGCGGGAATGAGAATCACTGACACCTTTTGTCTTCTCCTGCAGCCAATCCCAGGTCACTTCGTGCTTCGACAATATATTGTGCCAGTGATCCGCAGGCGGCGGTTCCTCTGTGTCAAATTGATCGATTCCTTCACTTCACCTGTTGCACGCCCTGTTTGCACGTCGTGTTGCACGCCCTGTTGCACGCCCTGTTTGCGCGCCCTGTTTGCGCGCCCTGTTTGCGCGCCCTGTTGCACGCCCTGTTGCATGCCCTGTTGCACGCCCTGTTGCACGCCCTGTTGCACGCCCGGTTGCACGCCCTGTTGCGCGCCCTTTTGCGCGCCCTATTGCACGCCCTGTTGCACGCCCTGTTGCACGCCCTGCTGCACGCCCTGTTGCACGCCCTGTTGCACGCCCTGTTGCACGCCCTGTTGCACGCCCTGTTGCACGCTATGCTGCACGCCCTGTTGCGCGCCCTGTTACACGCCCTGTTGCATGCCTTGTTACACATAGAGCCTCGCAGGCGCGAGTAGGGCGCCACGCTGCGCCTCGGTGATGCCCCCTCGCAACCGCTCAGCATCCATTCCTACGCCCTTTCGGCTCCCTCTATAATAGCCCATTCGTCACCTTCTCAGCACCCCACTGTTGTCTCCACCCCCCTGAATTTTTCATCACCCTGAATTTGCTTCTCTACCCTCCCAGTCGCCGTGCACAGAACCCCTCGCACATGGCGAGCGCGCCGAGCCGCGCCTCAAAGGCGACGCACCTCTCTGCACCCGTTGAGCACACTCGAATCAACCCTTTGGCACCTTGAATTCAACCTTTCGGCATTTTTTTTCATAACCTTTTGGCACCCTGCTGAAAAGTGTGATGCTGTGCACAGATCCCCTCGAACACGGCGAGCGTGCCGAGCTACTCCTTGAAGGCTTTGGCCGCCCTCTCCCTTGCCCCGGTCTTCGACCTATTCATGACGCTTTCAGTACTTGTTTCTGCGTCCTTCCACCTCCCTACATAATTGTTTCAACCACTTGCAACCACCATTGCGGTTGCACGCAGGGCCTCTCACACACAGCGAGAGTGCCGAGCTGCACCTTGACGGCTTTGGCGATGCTCCCTGGCGCCCTTTCAGCATCCTTGAAATGACGCTTGGCAATCTTGTTAGCGTCCCTTCGGCACCCTCCTGATGCGTGTCAACTGCTGTGGTTGCAAGCAGGGCCCCTCGCACACGGCGAGTGTGCCAAGCTGCGCCTCGACGGCTTGGTGACTGCCCTCTGTACTCAGCACAGCCAGCTCCGTACAGCCGTATTGAACTGCACGCCTCAAACTGTATGCAAGGTGGGTGGGTGTGCGAGTGTGTGCGGGTGGGGTGGTGGTGTTTTGTGTGAGTGTGTGTGTATGTGTGTGTGTGTGTGTGTGTGGCATGGGTGGCATGGGTGATAGGAATCAGCGGACGCTGGTGGGAATCAGCGGACGCTGGTGGGAGGCAAGGGGCGGCAGAGACACGGAGTGTTACAATGGATCGGGCGTGCAAGATCTTGGTGCTGCGGGTGGGGTGCAGAGCGAGCCCTCGGGCTGATGCAAGGCTGGGGCACGCAGGCACCAGACTGCAAGGACAACCTCTCTCTCTAACCTGGTGGGAGGCAAGGGGCGGCAGAGACACGGAGTGGCTCATGCCATAGACCTCCGGAACCAAGAGAAAGTCCACACCTGCTACAATCAGGGGGGGGAGAGCTGCAGCCACAACTGGGGAGGGGAGAACCCTAATCAACTAGGGCCATGCACGGCTGGCGTGCCGTATGATTCAGTGCCTGCAGCACTGAAACTTATCACTCCCACGCGGCACGATAGCCAACGCAAAAAATAACTTTAAAAGAAAATCAGATCATGCCCATGTGCTTGCGGCACCACTCAAACTTAACCTTACGCAGTGCCTTGGTCAGAATGTCTGCCACCATGCGGGCAGTAGGGATGTACTCCATGAGCACGTCCTTGCGCATCACGCGCTCGCGTGCAACGTGGTGCAGCACGTCGATGTGCTTGGAGCGGCTGGAGCCCCCCAGGTTCTTGAGCACAGCGAGGGCGCCCTGGCTGTCGCTGTAGATCAGCATGGGGCGCAGCGGGATGCCCAGCTCGGGGAAGAGCTGAATCATCCACTGCGCCTCGCCGATGACGGCGCCGGATGCCTGGTACTCGGCCTCCGTGGTTGAGCGCGAGACCGTCTGCTGCGTGGTCGACTTCCAGGAGACGGCGGTGCCGTTGTAGGTCACCACGAAGCCGGTGGTAGAGCGGCGCGTGTCGATGCAGCCAGCGTAGTCGGCGTCGCCGTAGCCCTTGACGGGCTTGGAGCCGTCGGCGGATGGGCCGTACAGAAGGCAGAGGCCGGCGGTTCCGCTCAGGTAGCGCAGCACGCTGAGCGCGGCCTGCATGTGCTGCGGCGTGGAGCAGCTCATGTACCTTGAGAGCTTGTTCACCGCGTACGTGATGTCGGGCCTGGTGCAGTTGGACAGGTAGAACAGCGAGCCGACGAGCTCTGCAAACTGGCTGGTTCCGAGCAGGTTGTCGCTGTCCTTGCGTAGGATCTCCCCGACGCTAAGGGGCACGTCGCGCGTGCGGCACTCAGACAGGTTGAACTTGAGGAGCAGCTGCTTGGTCAGCTCAGCCTGCGTCAGAAGGATGGTGCGGCTCCCACGGTCCCTCGTGATCGCCATGCCCAGGAACTGCTTGGCGCAGCCCAGGTCGCGGCACTCGTACACCTTGGTCACCTGCCCGACGACCTCGCGCACGCTGCCCGTGCGGCCGATGACAAGCATATCGTCCACGTACAGGAGCAGGTAGACGTAGTCAGAGCGAGACTTGGCAGGGCGGATGAGCAGGCAGGGATCGGCGACGCTCGGGACGAAGCCGAGGTTGGTGAGCGACGAGAGGATCTCCTCGTACCAGACCTTGGGCGCCTGACGCAGACCGTAGAGGGCCATAAGCAGGTGGCAGCCCATTGACGAACCGCCGTCATGGAAGAGCGGCGGCTGCTCGATCCAGATGTTCTCCTTGAGCCGGCCGTTGAGGAACGCGTTGCGAACGTCGATCTGGTGGATCTCGAGGTCGTGGTCGGCAGCGAACGCGATGAGACAGTGCAGCGTGGTGTACTTGGACACGGGCGCGAAGACCTCCGCGAAGTCGATGCCTGGGATCTGACGGAAACCCTGGACGACTAGCCTGGCCTTGTAGCGCTCCAGGTTGCCGTGCTCGTCGTACTTCCGCTTAAAGACCCACTTCACGGGCAGCAGGCGCTGGCCGGAGGGGATGCGCGCCTTGTTCCACGTGAGCTTCTCGACAAGGCTGGCGTACTCCTCGTGAATCGCCTCCTCCCAGAGAGGCCAGTCCTCGCGTGACTGAGCCTCCTTGAGGCTGATCGGGTCCGGGTCGTTCTTGGCGATGAACGACACAACGCCGCTGAGCTGACCGCCGTAGGACTTGCCCGACCGCGTGGTCTTGGCTGCCTGGGGAGCGAGTGCATGCATGGGAGACGGAGGAGACGAGCCGGGCGGCGACTGGACGGGCTGAGCGAGCGGGGCGGGCGGGGGAGGGGAAGAGGGCGGGGAGGGGGACAAGGAAGCAGCCGGCTGCTGCACAACAGCCTGCCCCCCAGACGACTGCTTCTGAGGCGGGTCGTCGTCGTCGCCGTCGTCGTCGGATGCGTTGACGAGGTCGGGCATGCGGTCGTCCTCGTTCTCGGTGCAGCCCGGGCAGAGCCAGTCCCCCTCGGGAACGCTGTCAAGCGCCGGCTTGAGGCAGCTGAGGTGGTAGCCGTTGCCACAGGGGGTGCCATCGGGCTTGCAGCCGTCGCAGAGGAGCATGACAGATGGGTAGGCGCTGTCGGGCGAGTGGCAGACGAAGCAGCGCTCGCCGTCCTCCTCCTCGAAGAGCCCGCGGTAGGGAATAGAGGTGGCGGCGCGGTCGCCCTCGATGATGCGGACCTCACGCTCTACGGTGACCTTGCCGCTCTCGGGGTGGTAGATGCGGTACGCGGGGGTGCCGGGCTCGTAGCCGACGAAGACGCCCTTGATCGCGCAGGGCGCCGGCTTGTTCTTGGGGAAGCCGTAGACCCAGGTGGGCGAGCCGAAGACGCGGATTTTGGACAGATTGGGCTCCTCTCCCGTGAACAGGCGGTAAGGCGTGTCGTTGAGGACGGAGGAGTAGGCGCGGTTGCGAGTGTAGTTGCTGGCACGTGCAGCCTCGCCCCAAAGCTCGGAGGGTAGACCTGAGTCGGCGAGGTTGGCGCGCACGCCGCCGAGCAGCGTACGGTTCCTGATCTCGGCGCGGCCGTTGGTCTGCGGGCTTGAGCGCGTTGTCATCTGCTTCTCGATGCCCTTGTCAGAGAAGTATGGCAGCAGGTCGCCCATGTACTCGGTGCCGCCGTCAGACCGAAACGCCTTGACCTTGTTGCCAGTGTACGTCATCCAGTTGTTGAGGCACTTCATGACTGCAGCGGGCGCGTTGCTCTTGCTCTTGAGGATGTCAACGTGGCACAGGCGCGAGAAGTCGTCGGTGATGGTGGAGATGTACTTGCCACTGCAGTGCGCGACGACGGGGAGGGGCCGCACAGGTCCGCATGGACAAGGTAGGCAGGTGCAGCCGCGCGGCTGCTCGACACTCGGTACGGGAGGCGCTTGAGCTTGGTCTCGAGGCACGTTACGCACGGGCCCTTCTCCTTGGCAGCCAACAGGTCTGCAGCCGTGCAGCCCAGGTTGGAGACGCGGCCGGACTTGGCGAGCTTGATGAGGCCGTCGTAGTTGGCGTGGCCCATGCGCCGATGGAGCAGCTCGCCGGCCGACGCTTTGCCACTTGATACGTTTCTGTCGGTCAGGGCCATCGCCATGCCGCGGTTGTCTGACGAGTGGAGGTTGGTCACAGCCCACAGGCCGTGTGACTGGTCCGTCGTGTGCACGATGACAGAGCCCCTGAACACGAAGTTGGCGCGTTCCGGCGCGGCGATCAGCGTCGCGCCGACCTTGTTGAAGAGCTTGGAGGAGATCAGGTTGGCTCTGAGCGTAGGCGCAACATGCACGTTGACCAGCTTGACCGACCTGGGTGCCCCGTTGACGATGGTGACGATGGTCACGTCGCCGTAGCCCTTGATCTCGAGGCCTCTCGAGCTCGTGTCCGCCGTGCTCATGAACGTCGGGCGGGTGACGGGCACGTAGTTGTCGACCACCTCCTCGCCGTACGCAAGGTGGGACGTGCAGGCAGAGTCGATAAGCCACTTCTTGGGGTCGCGCGACGGTTCGAGACCAGGCGCGAAGGATGCCGCGACCATGCACGCGAATCCCGGGGGCTTCGGCGCGCTAGACTTGTCGTCCGACGACTTGTGCTTGAGGGCCATCGAGAACCTCTGGCGAGTGGCATCGTTCCACTTGTGCTTGTTGGGGCACTCGCGGAACATGTGACCCGGCTCCTTGCAGCCGTAGCAGTAGAGGCCGGACGATGGCTTGAAGCCGGACTGCGTGAGGTCGCGGTTGCCAGAAGACGAGGAGCCGCTCGAGTGGTGGCCGCGCTGGTGGCCGGACGAAGAGGAGCCGCTCGCGTAGTGGCCGCGCTGGTCGCCGCCACGGCCGTCGTGGCGCCGGCCTGCGTTACTCGAGGAGACGAAGCTGACGGAGCCGACAGGTTTGCAGATCTTCGTCTCAGCGTCGAGGAGGACGGCCGTCGCGGTGTCGAGGTCGAAACCGATACCACCGGCACCACCGTGCGAGATCATGATCTTCACGAAGTTGTAGTCTGAGTGAAGCCCGGCCAGGATGTACTCGAGCAGCAGGTTCTCGTCGATCTTGATGCCGACGTCCATGACGCGCTCGCGGAGGACCAACACGCGGTTGATGTACAGCTCGACTCCCTCGCGTGGCAGCTGCCTGACTTCAGCCAGGTTCTGTAGCGACGCGGATCTGTTGCTCAGGGATTTCTTGGTGTGCGCGGCGAGCAGGCCGCGCCACATCGCGATGGCGGTCTTGAAGCGAGGGGTGTAGGCGTCCTGCTGTGGCTGCTTCATGCAGATCAGCATGATAGCGCGAGCGTGCTTGTCGTGTGCCGGGATGGGGTACGCGTCAGCAGGTCCATCGCCGTCTGCATACTCCATGACCTTGTTCATGTGCTGGTCCATAGTGAAGTGGAGGAGCAGCTGTGCGCTCCACTGACGTAAGTTGTCGCTGCCGAGCTTCTCGATTTGCGCGTACTGGCTTATCGCTGGAAGCTTGCCCGATGGCGCGACGACTGCAGCGACGGGATCAGGTACTGCATCAGCCATATCGGTGGCTCGGGGAGAGGCGCGTAGACGACGCGCAGGGGGGGTAGGTCGCGCAACACCTGACGCGTGTTAGGGTTGTTGCGCACCACAACGAGAGGCCACACGGACAATCTCGTGAAGACAGGGCACGTAGGCGGCCGAACTTGGCGGGCCTAACGGCGTGCAGAAGTGTCTTGATCGTTCACAGGGACGTCTGTTGCAACGTCGAACTGGGACTCGTGTGTCTCGCCTTGCCGGGCGCAGAGGTTAGCGGTGTAGGGGCCCAATGACCTGATAGGAATCAGCGGACGCTGGTGGGAGGCAAGGGGCGGCAGAGACACGGAGTGTTACAATGGATCGGGCGTGCAAGATCTTGGTGCTGCGGGTGGGGTGCAGAGCGAGCCCTCGGGCTGATGCAAGGCTGGGGCACGCAGGCACCAGACTGCAAGGACAACCTCTCTCTCTAACCTGGTGGGAGGCAAGGGGCGGCAGAGACACGGAGTGGCTCATGCCATAGACCTCCGGAACCAAGAGAAAGTCCACACCTGCTACAATCAGGGGGGGGAGAGCTGCAGCCACAACTGGGGAGGGGAGAACCCTAATCAACTAGGGCCATGCACGGCTGGCGTGCCGTATGATTCAGTGCCTGCAGCACTGAAACTTATCAATGGGTGGCATGCATACCGGTGCTATCGAGCCGCTCACCATGCCTGAGGCGACTGCTGTGTGTGTGTGTGTGTGTATGTGTGTGTGTGTCTGTATGTGTGTGTGTGTGTGTGTGTGTGTGCATGCTCTGTGGGCGCCCCACTCTGTGGGCGCTGCGCCCGCGCAGTCATCGCCGCCGCCTACGTCGACCCCCCTTCACCCATGCCGCCGACGATTCTCGCCGCCTCTCCTCCTCCGTACGCCCCCTGTTGTCGGGCTGCCAATTCAGCAGCCAGTGGACGCATGCATCCAGGAACTCAGTCCATCCGCACTCTCTCGCACGCCCTCCACATGGCAAAAAACACGTGACGCCCTACCGCACAGATTTCCCTCCCCCCGCAGCTCTGCAGCTTCAGACAACGGAGCCCAGGTATCTCAGTGCCATCACCTCGACCGCCATGCGGCCCGAGCCAGCGCTCAGCGCTCAGCGCTTGAGCTACCGAGTTCCTCCAGCCGCCACCGTCCCGCCCACCGCCCACTGCCCAGTCGTTCATTCGACCCCACGCCCCACCTCAAGAGACCCACCGCTTATCCCACTGCCGCCCCGTCGACCTCCATACACCCACATGCTCGTCACATGGAGTTGCCCCTCCCCATGCGCCCCATGCGCGCACATGCACCCCATGCACCCCCCCATGCTACCAGCGCCTATGTATGCGCCATGTGGCCGGGCCACAGTGTGGCTCCCTCCTCTCTCCCCTCTCCTCCCTCCCTTCTCCTGTCTTCCACCCCTCCATCCCCGCTGCACCCCACCCCATCTTGTGCCCCCACCCCTCCCTAACCCTCCCCCGCCCCTCCCCCTCTCCCTCCGACTACCCTCCCGCTGCCTCCCTCCCACTGCCTCCCACTTGCACGACTACCGCTGTTCGGACACGACTTCGCTCTATGCCGGCGGCGCCACCACCTTCTTCCGGCTCACGCCGGTGACTTTTGCGCCCACTTCGTCACGTTCCACGCCCTCCGCAAACATCCATCTCTTCAACTTCACACGCGACATCCCCGAGCACCCCGAGTTCGCCGAGCGAGTCACCACCGAGTGGATCATTTAGCATGATTTCCACAACTGTGGAAGTCCTTCTGCCGACACCTAGTTTAAATTCAGTCGAGGCGGATTGACGAACACAGCCGTCGATGACCCGCCACTGCCCCTTACCCCCACTGCTTTACGAATGAGGTTGTTCACCCTCTTGCTGGCGCACGGTTGGTCTCCCGCCTTCAAACGGAATCTCCTCAATTGATGACTAGAAACAGCCTATCTAGGTCTGCCGTGCAGAGTTCTCTGTAACGATATCTCTCTCTCTCTCTCTGTGTGCATGCGTGTATGTAGAGGCGGCGAACACTGTGTGTGTGTGTATGCGTGTGCGTGTGTGTGCACACGCCGCCCCCCCATGTGCAGGCCACCATGATTGTCCACCCCACTAGCTGCATTCACACACTCACACACACACATGCAGGCCGCAACGCTCCTGCTGTCTCTGGCACCATCATCGTCCATGACACACGTGAATGCTACATCCAGCGTGCATCGGTGTGTGTGTGTGTGTGTGTGTGTGTGTGTGTTAATATGTGTGTTTGTGTGTGAGTTTGTGTGCGCGCGACTGTGTCTGTGTTAGTGGATGTGTATGCTTGTGTGTGTGAATGCTTTCTCTCTCTTTCTCTCTCTCTCTCTCTCTCTCTCTCTCTCTTTCTCTCTCTCTGTCTGTCTCGCTGCCTCTCTCTCTCTCTCTCTCTCTCTTTCTGTGACTGTGTATCTGGATGGGATTGGATTGGGTTATGACCAGGGATGGGACATACCGCGTACGGGTATTATACGCCGGAGTTTTCATTGAGTATTAATACAGTACGCATCGAACGGGCTGATGTGTACGCGATCAATACCGCAAATCGCCGACTCAATTTAACAGCTTCTGGGCCACTCTGTCTGCTGCTGAGGCACCCAGCCTGCATCTCCCACACCCCACAGTCCTCAGTAGACCCCAGGGCCTAGGAGCAGAGGCTCTTTAGGAGGGGGTGGCCATGTCCCCTTCGTCCTCGTCCTCGGGCCGGCTGGTCCGTCAGGGAGGATGGCCCTCCAGCCACAGTCCCAGGACTATCG
This sequence comes from Chlamydomonas sp. UWO 241, assembly GCA_016618255.1. Taxonomy (NCBI): domain Eukaryota; kingdom Viridiplantae; phylum Chlorophyta; class Chlorophyceae; order Chlamydomonadales; family Chlamydomonadaceae; genus Chlamydomonas; species Chlamydomonas priscui. The sequence goes on along the minus strand of VFSX01000126.1, from coordinate 30,427 downwards.
GAGGGCAGCTATCTCAGGGACAATCCCAGTAGCTGTCCCAGGGATAATCCCAGCAGCAGTCCCAGGACAATCCCAGTTCCGGGTGAATCCCAGGATTGAAATATAGAAACACCCGAGATTTCAGCTGGGACTGAGCTGGGACTGTCTCAGTACAGTCCCAGCTGCTATCCCAGTACAGTCCCAGCTGCTATCCCGGTACAGTCCCAGCTGCGATCCCGGGATTGCCCCTGGGATTGAGGTCTGTGAGCAGAGTGACCTCCACACGGACTGCTCCAAAAGGGTCCGTTTGTGCTGCTCCAGGACGAACAGCCCTGTGCCCTCTCACTCACCCTTTGCCCGCCCCCCCCCCTGCTGCTGCTGCTGCTGTCTCACTTTCACCCCCCACTCCACCCACCCCCGCACTGACTGCTCCAAAAGGGTCCCTTTGTGCTGCTCCAGGACGACCAGCCCGAGGAGCTCTTCTCTGGTGACAGGGTGTGCCTCAGTGAGCAGGGTGCAGGGTTGAGGGTTTAGAGGTTAGAGTTACAGCTTAAGGGTGACGTGTTTTGTGAGGGTTTGGTGTTTGTAAGCTTCAACCCAAACTTGAAAATTGTTAGGTTTGTGAGGTTGGGGGAAGGCTGCCCCAGGGAGCTCTCCTCTGGTCACAGGGTGTGCCTCGGTGAGCGGGGTAGTAAAGGGGCTCAGGGTTAAGGGTTTAGCGGGTAGGGTTTAAGTTGTAGGGTGGCGGGTGTAGTTAGGTTTGATCAACTTAAACTCGACCCTGATTTTATTTTTGAGGTGGGGGGCAGTGCCCTCTGCGGAGGATGCTAGTAATTATTTATTTCCCGGCTCGAGCACCTTTATTTGCTCGTACCAGGCACAAAAACAGCGGTTTTTCATGCATCGGTTGCCGTATCGGCGAGAGCTGTCCATCGCACCCCTTCGCGCCCTCTCCCACCAAGTGCAGTTTTTTTTCTTCTGGGAAATGGTAAATCCGACGGTATACAGTTTGCAGGGGGTCACTGGTGGGGTGAAAGCCGCCCCAGGGAGATCATCTCTGGCGCCACGGTGTGCCTCGGTGAGCAGGGTTTAGTGTGTAGGTTTTAGGGTCTAGGGTTTAGGTTCAGGGTTCAGGATTTTTAATCTGTCATCCTAATTCCTATAAATTTTTTCAGGGTTTGTCCTAACTCCTATAACTATTTATTCAAGTTTTTTTTGTTTGGCGATGGCAAGGCCGCGCCCTGTCGGGGTCATCTGGCGCCACGGTGTGCCTCGGTGAGTGGGGTTTCGGGTTTTGGGGGGTTGAGTTTTTTTCGTTTCTGCTCTGGGACTACACGTTGCCAGGCAGCCAGCTGGTGGCTACCGCCCCTCACAAGTAGTTGTTAGGGCCAGAACTGGACTTGGGTCTAGGCGGTGGTACTAGGACTAGAAGTTAGTCTTCGCTGGAAAGCCGATGTCACTGTTACTGTTACTGGGTAGGTCCAGCCTCAAGGGGGGTCATCCAACGCCACTGTGTGTGCTTCAGTGAGTGGATTTTATGTACTTGGGAAGGCTGGGCTTGGGTTGAAGGTGCGTGCGTCTCTTCCAAAGACCCTCAACCTCAACCCTCGACCCTCAACCCCCCCTACCCTAACACACCCGCGACCATAAAACTGGTGCGGGCAAGATGGGCGTGTTCCTCCCACTGCCTGCGCCCCCCCCCCAAAGTAACGAAAACTTCAAGTGAGAAAGAAAATCGCACCCCAAACCGCAAGCCCTAAAACCCAAACCGCAAGCCTTAAAACCCCAACCGCAAGCCCTAAAACCCCAACCGCAAGCCCTAAAACCCAAACCGCAAGCCCTAAAACCCAAACCGCAAGCCCTAAAACCCAAACCGCAAGCCCTAAAACCCAAACCGCAAGCCTTAAAACCCAAACCGCAAGCCCTAAAACCCCAAACGCAAGCCTTAAAACCCAAACCGCAAGCCTTAAAACCCAAACCGCAAGCCCTTAAACCCAAACCGCAAGCCCTAAAACCCAAACCGCAAGCCTTAAAACCAAAACCGCAAGCCTTAAAACCCAAACCGCAAGCCCTAAAACCCATAACGCAAGCCCTAAAACACAAAACGCAAGCCCTAAAACCCAAAACGCAAGCCCTAAAACACAAACCGCAAGCCCTAAAACACAAACCGCAAGCCCTAAAACCCAAACCGCAAGCCTTAAAACCCAAACCGCAAGCCCTAAAACCCCAAACGCAAGCCCTAAAACCCAAACCGCAAGCCCTAAAACCCAAACCGCAAGCCCTAAAACCCCAAACGCAAGCCCTAAAACCCAAACCGCAAGCCTTAAAACCCAAACCGCAAGCCTTAAAACCCAAACCGCAAGCCCTAAAACCCAAACCGCAAGCCCTAAAACCCAAACCGCAAGCCTTAAAACCCAAACCGCAAGCCCTAAAACCCAAACCGCAAGCCTTAAAACCCAAACCGCAAGACCTTGCGTACCCTCAAACAGTTGACTTCGAGAGGTGCGCACATCTCGAAGTCACCTGTTTTAGGCGTAAGGGGCATGCGTGTTCCTCCCAGCTGCCGGCAGGGCTGCCCCCCTCCCCCCCACAAAAAACAAAGTGCAACCAAAACCGCAAACCCTGTGTTGTTTTTGGTATACAAAAAGTGACGTGGAGATGCTTGTGTTATTTCCAGTCAAGGGCGGCGCGTCTGAGGCCAACGCGCGTTGAAAAGAAAATACATGGCTACCTTGGAGAGCATCTTTAGAGGGCATAAAACAAGACTAACCTTGAAAACCGCCCAAACGAAACACCACACCAGGTGACGTGAAGATGTTTGTGCTCTTTCCAGTTACCGGCGGCGCGTCTGAGGCTAACGCGTGCTGCGAAAATGAAAATACATAGGCACCTATAGAGAGCAGCTTGAGAGAGCATGAAACATTGTTTTTTCTTGTCAATTGACCTAGAAACCGCCCAAACGAAACACCACACTAGGTGACGTGGAGATGTTTGTGCTCTTTCCAGTCAAGGGCGGTGCGTCTGAGGCCAACGCGCGCTGCAAAAACGAGAATACATGGCTACCTTTGAGAGCATCTTGAGAGAGCGCAAAACAAGACTTACCTTGAAAAAACGCCCAAACAAAACACCACACCAGGTGACGTCGAGATGTTTGTGTTCTTTCCAGTCAACGGCGGCGCGTCTGAGGCCAATGCGCGCTACATCATGCCGCCTACGGTGGTCCCTTTCCACTTTATGCGAAAGCCAAAGCTGAAGCCAAAGGCAACGGTGAGATTAGGTGCGCGCGCGTGTGTGTCTGTTTGTGTGTGTGTGTGTGTGTGTGTGTGTAGGATATCAATACCACCTGTGTGTAGGGGGGGGAGGGAGGGGGGCGTGGGCGAGGTTGGCATGCGCTGCATGCGTGGGCCAGTCGTGCCAACCCCCAACACAGCACTGTTGTGCACTGAAAAACTAACAAAACTGACCGAACAACCAAGTAGCAAGCGCAGCCGCACACGCAACCCAAGGCGCCGTCGCACGCTCGTCGACCACCACCGCACAAACTAACGATCGCGCCCCACATACACGACCGACACTCCCCCCCCCACCCACCCACACACACTCACTCACCACGCACACACACGCATCCCAGGGCGCCACGCCCATCAACCACACCACCACATGACCACCACAACACAGACTAACGACCCCCCCCCCCTCCCACACACACAAGACCGCCTTCCCCCCCTACCCCTCCTGCCCTTCCTGCCCCTCCCCCCCCCCCCCCCACGTCGCCACTCCCCCCCACTCCCCCCTGACCGTCCCTGCCTCCCCCCCCCCACATACCACACACACACACACAGCCCAATGTGCCATGCTCTTCCGCAAAGCCGCCGAGCCGCCCGTCGCCCACTGACCACTACTTCCAGGTGCGCCTTATTGTTTTGTACAAGTGTAAATGCATTCATAAATTAATTAGCTGAATAAATATATGCGTTAGTTATTAACACTCATCTAGAGCGTCTGATGTTGTTGCGTATCAGTTATCCAATGGCACGACGCCGCCGAGCCGCCCATCACCCACGGACCACTACTTCCAGGTGCGCCTTATTGTTTGATACAAAAGATATAAAAGCATTCATGAATCGATCAATTGAAAAGATCCATTTGTAAATAATTTGTACTCTTCTAGTGCGTCCTATGTTGTTGCTTATCAGTTATCCAATGGCGCGACGACGCCGAGCCGCCCGTCGCCCACCAGCCACTACTTCCCGGTGTGCCGTGTTGTTTGGTAATAGTGTATAAATGCAATCATGTATCAATCATGTAATCGGGGCCTTGATTCATCCCCACACCAACCACACGGCCAGCTACCACCACACACAACAACAAAAACAAAACAAAGCACGTTTTGGAGCCTCAACAGCTGCGCTGCATGTCATTGCAAACTTTCTCCAAGTAGACCCCCCCCCTTAGACGTATAGGGAGGATATAGGGGGACGTATAGGCCTGGACTCACGCCCCGGGATCCTGCGGGCGTGTACGTACAACGCCTGTTAAGCCTGAACAGTTACAGTTACAGTTACATCGGCTTTCAAGCAAAGACTACCTCTAGTCCTACTGGTCTGCCCTGGCTGCCCACTGTATTCAGTGATTTGTGTTCGGCTCTCCACAGCCATTTGGCTGTGTGCCGGCTGTACTTTGACTTTGATCACAGCTCAACCCATCCAGTGGATTGCTAATCTATGCACTGCTGTGTGGTGTATGGCTATGTGTTCATGAGCTCTTCGCCAGGGGCTCCCGCCCTGGCGCCGCTCGACGGCGGACAACCGGGACAACTGCGCTTGGTACTGGGCGGCTGAAAATCTGGAAATTTACCCTGATCGCCTCTGACGCACAGCGCTACTGGTGAACTGGTCCTGATGGGGCGAGGCTATGTGGCAGATGGGGCAGCGGTACGATGGAGAGCACGATGCACGATGGCGAGAATTGCGGCGAGCATGCACCCCCTCTCACAACGATCGGAACTCAAGCAGATTGCGGCCCTAATGGTTTACTGTGCCTGGATGGAAGAGAGAGACGGATGGCGAGAAAATGAGAAACATGGGAAGCGAGGCACATGCGGCTAGGCTTTGTGAGTTGCGGCGCAGGGGTTCCCTGCCCCAAGGCGCAGATTATTAGATGGCGACGCGATCGATGCTCCAGCCGGCATTGGGCGAGGCGAGGCCCCACCAGCGGGCGGGCACCATAATGGAGATGGCGGCTAAGAACGGGGAATGCGGCTACCGGGGATGAGGCTACGGGTTATGCATGCCAGGGGACGGCGGACAAGGCTAATGCGTCACGGCGCATGGGTAAAGAACGGGGAATGAGGCTACCGGAGCTGGCGGGCGGCGCGCGCACGGCGCGCGCGGCGCATGGGGGTTGCATGGCGGCGCTCTGCGCGTGCATGCATGGAGGAGATTGCTGGCGGGCATGGAGGAGCTTGCTTGAGGGCAAACAGGAGATTGCTCGCGGGCGTGGAGGAGATTGCAGGCGGGCATGGAAGCGGATGGCGAGAAATTGAGAAACATGGGAAGCGAGGCACATGCGGCTAGGCTTTGTGAGGAGGTTGTGGCGCAGGGGTTCCCTGCCCCAAGGCGCAGATTATAGATGGCGCAGCAATCAATACACTAGCCGTGCGGCATGGGGCGAGGCGAGGCCCCACCAGCGGGCGGGCACCATAATGGAGATGGCGGTTAAGAACGGGGAATGAGGCTACAGGGAGAGGATACGGGTTACAGATGCCAAAGGGGACGGCGGAACAAGGATCAGCCATAGGTGTCACGGGAAATGGCTAAAGAACGGGAATGAGGCGGGTGGTACGGGTGCTGGCGCGCATGGAGCGCGGCGCGGCGCATGGAGATCGCATGGCGGCGCCCATGCATGGACGAGATTGCTGGCGGGCATACAGGAGATTGCTGGCGGGCATGGAGGAGATTGCTGGCGGGCATACAGGAGATTGCTGGCGGGCGTGGAGGAGATTGCTGGCGGGCATGGAGGAGATTGCTGGAGCCAATGGCGGCGGCGGGACTAGTAGTAGAACACAGGCGCACACCAACAATGCGTTGCTGTCACTACCTGGGTGGTATAGGGTGGATCTGGGGGCCCAGTGTCCTGTCTAGGTCCAGTGCGTGCGCGCGTGTGGGGGTTTACCCTCACCCCTACCAGGTAGCCAGCCAGTTTCCCACTGAAACTGACGGGCGCTAGCGCCGACACCGGTCTTATACATCATTACTGGTGTCACACAGACTGTAATATCCATCATCATCAGTATCACCGCCTAGACCCAAGTCCAGTTCTGGCCCTAACAATTACTTGTGAGGGGCGGTAGCCACCAGCCGGCTGCCTGCCAACGTGTAGTCCCAGAGCAAAAAGGAGAGCTATTGTGCGACGCCTCCAAAATAGGTCCATACTGCTTCTAGGGGATAGGGGATCAAGTGGCGCTTGCCAATCTACTTGACCGCCGTGGTGGAGGGGCCGGCGCCTGAGGGGCAGCCGGACCGTACACCACGGCTCTCCACCCGACCCTATCCTGAGCACGCTCAAACGCCGTGTCCGAAAAAGTCTTCCAGTCAGAACATCTGTAAGCCTGAAGCATCCGCCCTACTTAATTCCCCCACGACAAACGCAGGCGAATGCCCAGCTCTCACGCATCTGTAATGCAACAACCAAGCCTGAACGTGCGCTCGCCAAGACGATCTACTTCAGCCCACAGACCAAACACACACACATACACACACACACACATACACGCATGCACACACGCACACACACACGCACACCTACACACACACATGCCAACGCCCAGTTCTCACGCATATGCGCCAAGCCTGTATGCGCGCTTGCCAGACGTGCTTCATCCCCCACACAACGCGGCAAGCTACCACAAACTACACAACAATCAAAACAACGTGCACTTTTCGAATCCTCTACCCCTCCCCCCACGATAAATGCAGCTGGACGCCCAGCTCTCACGCATCTGAAGTGCCGCCACCAAGCCTGACCATATGCTTGCCCAGACACACACTGGCACGCACGCACGCACGCACACACACTCCCATGCACGCATGCACGCACACACACACGCACAAACACGCCCACACACACGCACGCACGCACACACACACACACACACACACACACACACACACAAATGCGCGTGCACACACACACACACACACACACACACACACAGGCCGACGCCCAGCTATCACGCATCAACGCCAAGTCTGCGCATGCCCCGATGAGCTTCATCCCCCACACCACGCCAGCGGCCAGCTTTCACCACTTACAAAAACAACGGTTTGAAGCCTCCCCACAAACATGCAGGCGGATGCCCAGCTCTCACGCATCTGTAGTGCCCCCACCAAGCCTGTACATACGCTCGCCCAGGCACACATGCGCATGCATGCACGCACGCACACACACACACACACACACACACACACACGCACACACACACACACACAAACACGCACACACACACACAGGCCGACGCCCAGTTCTCACGCATATGCGCCGAGCCTGTTTGCGCGCTCGCCAGATGCGCTTCATCCCCCACACAACGCGGCAAGTTACCACAACCTAAAATACAATCAAAACAACGCGCATGTTTCGAAGACTTTACCCCTTCCCCCACGATAAATGCAGCTGGACGCCCAGCTTTCACGCATCTGAAGTGCCGCCACTATGCCTGAACATATGCTCGCCCAGACGCACACTAGCACGCACGCACGCACACACACTCCCATGCATGCATGCATGCATGCACACACACACACGCACACACACACATACGCGCACACATGAGCACACACACGCACACGCACGCACACAGACACACACACACAGGCCGACGCCCAGTTCTCACGCATATGCGCCAAGTCTGCACACGCACACGGCCCAATCAGCTTTATCCCCCACACCA